>JAHZNP010000455.1:24247-58923 GCA_020615345.1 Triops cancriformis | reverse complement strand
GCTACCTATTAGTTTTCTTATGGCAAAACACACGGACAAATCGCACTACACCCAAGTCCAAATTGTATCCGCGGTATCTTGTTTTGGACAGTCGGAGGAGCCTCCAGTTTTCATGGGTGTTTGGTGTTATTGTTTGTGTTTTTCAAGCGTACAATACCTCATTTGATAGCCAGGACACCAGGCCATCTAACGAGTATAGGTTTAGGCTACAGTTCTGTCTCAACGTGAAGTGAAAAATAAACTACAGAAAAGTGTCCACACTGTCCCATCCCTCCTCTACATTGAATCTGCAAGTGTTATAGTTTGGAAGAGAGATTTTTGCATCTCACAACAAGAATTTAACGTGTTTTCATCATGAAGATCCGGTCCCCTAACCACTTACGTAGGCCTACACAGTTCTTCATATGAGTGTAGGAAGTCATTATCGTCGTAATAGATAAAGGCCACTGTAGCCTATACCCTTTCTCTTTATTTATGTTGACTGAATAGGAGAAACGAGAATATTGCGTTGAAGATTTTTTATAACTGGTGCGTAATTTTGTGTAATGTTTCGACCAAAACTATAAAAATTAAAAATACAGTGGAAACCGGTTATAACGAAAACGGTTAATACGAAATATCGTTTATAACGAAATAACATGTCGGTCCCGACAAAATCCTATCTCTTTACATACGCTGTCCTTCGGATATAACGAAACAAAATATCGGTTATAACGAAAAGATCTTCGGGCTTCGAAGACCGACAAAGACACTTTTTTCAGCTTGAAAGTCTTGGGTTACCCTCTCCATATTAAAAAAATAAAACTCGGCATAAACTCCGCTCTCCTTCTTACCAACTCTTACTCTTTGACCAAGCGTCCCCCACTAGGACGTACAACTGATGGAAATGCTTCTAGAGGGTTAGCTGAGCCCCTAATACCCTACCTTATACAATATTCAAGTTTTTGTCCTCCTTGCCCCATCAGTAGTAAGTTCTCTTTCTTACCGGTGCAATGGCGGAAAAGTCAGAGCGGAGAAGAAACGCAGAAAGAAGCTTGACGACATAGGAAAATATGTCAATAACATTGTAATAAAAAGGACAGTACAAAAAATCCAGATTTTTTAAAGAAAAGCTATCAATCATTTTATGAAAATGTATTGTTAAATGTTAATATTAATGAACGGAAATCCAAACTTTTATTATTTATAACGGAATAGACTACCAGTGTATCGGCGTAAACTTGAATATTTTCTAGGTTATTGCGACGTTAAGTTTTTTTTGCATGCTTCGGTTATAACGAAAAAAGTTCTCGGTCCCTTTGATTTCGTTATAACCGGTTTCCACTGTACCTAGAATCTAACGTGGACAGATTTTCGCAATTCAGAATTTTGGATAAAGCAAACAAGTTCCTTGAACAATTGTAAATTATCTTTGCCTTTTTTCAAAAATATCTCTTCTGAAGATTCTAGGGATTATTTTTTTTATTTTTATTATTATTTTTTTTCGGGATTATTAATCAAAACTTTAGTATCAAGATTACTTCAAGAAACGTTGTGTGGTAATTGCAAAATTGTCCACGCAATTTTTCCATGTAATCGTCGATAAGGGAAGCGCGGTATATAATACAATGACCTTGAAGGAAAATATGTCTTTAAGTTTGCAAAACACTTGTCGAATCCTTATAAGTAACATGCTTATTACTGTATATGTGAAAAGTGTAGTAACTATTACATTTCCTTTGAAAACTACCATGAAAGCTAGAACTGTGAGATTTTTACAAGGAAGTAATCATTACATTCGAATTGCACTTCAAAGGAAAACATTTTTCTGTGGTACCTTTTACCGGCAAATTTACTTTTACGTAAAAAAGACATTAGTCTCCAAGATGTCAGAGGGTGAAATAATTATTTTTAATGTATAAGACCTGTTCCGTGACAGTCTGTGCAAAAAGAAGAAACGCGTCTCTTTTTTTAGTCACATTGGAGTTCTTCTTGTTTTTTAGATTTCCATTCTTATTTTTAAAATATTGCCTCTCTTTCTTAAAGAAGAACTAAATAACAATTGACCTTAAAAAGTCACGGTTAACATCGTGAGTACCACCTCTTGACCAAAGCGATTGGGTGTCAATAACGAATAAAGAGCGTTGTTGAAATTTTAAATAAATGCTCACATAGTCTGATGTCTTTCTGGAAACTGAAACATTCCACAGAACGGGTTTCACTCTGTACTCTATATGGAGATCTGCAGCAAAAATAGGAGCTCCTTATTTTTTGCTATTTTCTTACATATTAAGGTTTCTTTCTGTATTGTGCGTTCGAGCATTAGTTTCTTAAGGCCGCAGTTTACAAAACTCGCCAAACATTCACAGCTACTTAAATTTACGAATAAAAAAAATGGTTCAAGTCCTGTTCTTTTTCAAGTTTGCACCATAAGCGTACCTTTCCCCGCTTTCTTCGTGTGATTCCCCGACATTCCCTAAAGAATGGAAACTAACTGCAAATGTAACAGTATTCAAGCTTTTGTCTTCAATATTTCAATCAGCTACATTGCAATCACACGAAACGAAAAGGTTTAATGATGGCAATATGTTTCCATAAATAACTTTTTCCCAAAATCAAAGTTTATATTGTCACGTTATAAACGGTTGTTGGAATAGAAATAACGTGAACCGGGTTCGTTTGTAAAAAGGTCGGTCTTTATTGCAAGTGTTCCACCTTCACAATCTTGCCTCGATAGCTCCAAAACCTTCTCACTTCTAGACAACTCTACGGCTCTTAAGCAACTCCCCTAATACATTGTAAACTACCCCGCCAAGCCAACACGGTCTACGTGCAAACCCGTGCTGACTCGGCGGGCGCCGGTCATCCTACCCCGGCAGCCGAGTCTTTCCTCGCATGCAAGAGGCCCCGGATGCCTGGAGTTAGGTGACCGGCTGCACCGTTTCCATGCGAATATTTCCAGGGGGATATTCAATCGTCACAATATAATGATTATATAATGTTTCTGCGTATTACAGATTTAACAGCAATAGGATTACGTGCGACAGTTACACAATTGCTGGTGGTTCACAGCACAAGAAATTTTTTGGAGAACTGGTTATTTTTGTTTGAAGAGGTTGTAGTTCGGAGAAAGGAAGATAAAAGTTTTGAAAGGAAGCTTGTCGCCTGTCTGGTCCGATTCTTTCATTTTTTCGGTTTCCATGTTAAAGATTTCTGCAGGAGCGGAAAAAAATTGCGAATGAAGTGTCAAAAACGCGATAAAGGAGATGACAGGCTCGGAACAACTGTTGTTTATTTTTCAGAAGGAGAGATAAAACACTAGAAAAACAGGTCGATGTTGAATATTCAACAGTAAGAGCGTGTGCTTTTGTAAAAAAAAATCCAGGCTTGCACAAGTTTGAGCGATGAAATCTGACATCCGTAAGAGTAAACAAGTCCGACATTATGGTTTCTTTGTCTCTGGGCGGTGGCGCGCGGGAGAGCGTGCAAGGGGGAAAAAAGGCGGGAAAGTTCTTTATCTCTCCGTGAAAGCGTGGTAGGTGGCGTTAGAGGGAGGTGGCTGATGACGCTTTTTGTGCCCACGTGTTGAGCTTTTTCGTTCCCAAAAGTTGCAGCTTGCGAAAAGGACATTGAAGGAGAGAAATTCACGATGAAGAAGTTTTCCTTCCACACTTGGCTAAGAAAAGTGGACGCGAAACATGCAAACGTTGGCGACGTGTTAGCGCTTTGTATGGAAATGAAGTTTGCAAGGCCTTTTAGTCAAACTTTGACCACGGCGGTTCGCTTGATTGCTTGCACAGTATTTCGTTTGAAAAGGCTACATTCTGATGTTTTCTTACTTTTTTTAAAAAAAAGCGTTTTCCAGTATTGAGCAAGTTTACAATTCTTGAACGGACAGTTGTGGACTTGCACTGTTAGGCTGTCCAATAAGTTTATGGACGTGTCTTTCAAGAAAGATTTTTTTTTGTGAAAGTATTGGACCGCTCACTAAGGTTTCTGCGTCATTTTCTTGGACTTGTTTTTCTTCTTCGTGTAGACGGCAAGAAACTTACGTGGTAAATAGAAATTTATATAAAAATTATAAGCTCTCCAGAGTGGAATTTACGTTACTGGTCAGACCGTTTATACTAAACTTTGGCATTTATTGGAAATTACGAATCGCAGATGAAGGCAAATATTCGTTGCGAAAAGGGTACGAAAAAAGGACCGACTGCTTCTGCTTCGTGGAAAAATTTCAATTTCAATCTTGAAAGAAATGTAACTACGCAGTAAAATATAAATTATGGTGTAAAATTGATAACGAAACAAAATCTATGACGATAAAAACTAAGTAGTAAAAGTAAAGTAAGTCATAAAAGCAAAAAGTTAATAAACGTACGGTAAATAATAAAAGTAAAAGTAAAATAAGTAGTAAAAGTAAAGTAAGTAATAAAAAGTAAAACAAGTAATAAACGAGAAGGTAAAACATCTATTTCTTATAAAGCCTCTTCTGCTCCATGCCAAAAATTCAATCTTGATGGAAACGTAATTAAGCAGTAAAATAAAGTAAATGGATCCATATAATTGATAACGAAACTAAATTTGTATGATGGAAAAAGTAAGTAACTGCCTTTCTCTTCTCGACACTTACAACCTTTAAGGCTTAGAATTTTTACATAAATTTTTGCCTAACTCGTTGCCCTCCTCGTCTTTTACAACACACAGTTGAAACGGCGTACTCATGCCAACTTCCCGGAATAAAAAAATGTAAACATATAAAAAGGTAATGAAAGAAAAATAAGTTATACAAGTAAAGTAAGTAGTAAAAGTGAAGTAGTAGTAATAGTAAGGAAAGTAGTAAAAGTAAAGTGAGTAATAAAAGCAAAAGTAAAATAAGTAATACCAATAAAATTAAAACTAGTAATAAAATTAAACTAAGATGGGTAATACAAATAGGTAAATATAAAAATAAGGAAGTAAAGAAATAATGCGGAATTCGTCGTCTTCCACAAGTATTGATTCTTTCGCAGAAATAGTACAAGAAATTAAACTTTGATGTTGAGCAAACCTAAAATCCTTCGCAAAGTTTAATAAGCGTCGTAATAAGAGTCCAGGGCTCTTGACGAGATCTCCGTTTCTTTCTGATCTAGTTCAACATTTCGTCAGAAGTCAACGCAGGTCCTCAAACTTAAAAATTCATGGTTAACACGAGCACCACTTCTTGACTCGGTTGTTGGTCTCCAAGATTCGGGAGCAATGATGAAATTTCAAATTATTGTTCAACGAATCTGAGATCTCTCCGAAACTGGAAGGTTCCGCACAGTCTAAATCTATAAGCAATATTTAGAATCGTAACAAAACGAGTCCAGAAGTTCTCAAAGTGGGGTAAAAGTAGCTAGTGGTTGAAGACGTCGTAAAGAATGATAAACATGACCTTGACTTGCGTTTTAATAAAGTATCATTTAGAATTCCCGAACTATTTGAATCGAATACAATATATTTTTTTCTTTTTTTAAATGAATTTTGATCTCTGCCTGGCAATTTGGCAATTTCATTTCAAAACGACTAAAACTAGCTTTTAATTAATTTCATGCCACTTAGTGGCAGTTAGCTTAACGAATATCCATTCTAAGAGTTCCTAGGCTGAGGATGTTAACTTTTCTTTACTCTAACTGTCTTAGGTCCACGTGAGTTGACTTATTTGTAGTTCTATTGCAATACTAAACACATTGTTGTTTCGGTGTTAGTTTGTCTTAAACTTTAGTATTTCTGCAGTAAAAATATCTAGTAGGAGGTTATTAGTCACGGCTTCCAAACTTATCTCAATGGAAGTACGTTTCCGAACACCCGAAATAAGTTTTCGTCTCCTTTATAGTCGTAATTTACTGGAGTTAGTAATTAGGTACATTAATTGCAAATTTCGTTCCACCTTCCAGAAATGTCTGTTTTATTAGCTGTTTAAAGCATAACAGAGAACAAGGATAACTCGCTAAACATCGTAAAACATGGTCTTCATAAAACTTTCCCTCTGGCGGTATCAGAATCTCTCCCCCCACCCTCATACAACCATTTTTCTCCCTCCTGACAGCGCAGACATTACTGCAGCGTTAATGTAATTTACAGAACGTTACAGAGTGGTTGGTAAGTCGCCAACACATTTCAAGCATCTCCTGGCTCCGCCCCTTCCATCAGTTCCGGGACATTAAAAGCCAAGATTGAACGGTCCATAAAAATGAAGTACCCTAACTATGCAAACTCCAGTGTCCACTGTCCCAGCTTACGACACAGCTCTTGAATACCAAGTCAACGACCAGCATTTCTGCAGAAGTAGGTGTAGAGATCAACTTCTACCTATGCGACGCTCCGCTCCTGCGATTGTGCTGTCATGAAATAGCAATTAACCCACTTTTTCTGTCGTTTTTACCAATAATTTCGGAGACAATGGTGCTAGCACTCAAGCGACAAAATAAAAAGGTTAACGAACGTCAGAAAGCTATATGAGCGATCTATCTTTAACAAGAAGCTTATCTTAACCCCAGACGAGACTTGTTTTTCCCAAACTCCGCCCCCTGGTGAGCTTGAAGCGTGAGGAGCTCGTCTTATAAGTAAATCCATGGGGGAAATCTCTGGAATGCCGCGTTTTTTTTCTCTCTTTTTTTCCTATGGACCCAGCAATAAAAAATCGTTTGGAAAAGCGAAATAACCTTTCGGATCAAGTGTACACTGCACGAGTAATCGACAGTGGGTAGTACTGGACTGTAAGGCTACAACAAGTTGGATGATACAACGAGTCCAATTTCGGGACGAAAGCCGTCGTAAAAGGAAGCCCAATCTTGAACGACCGTGAAAAATACATCGTAAAGTGAGTCTGACAGTCAACAATCTGTTTGTTGATGCCCAACACTGGACAAAAGCAAAATAGCGTGGCTACGTACCAGTTTGAGCAGAGACGAACGGGAAAATTTCCGTGTCCTCAGCAAACTCATCGTAAGGCGAGTTTAGTTCATCGTTAAGGGAGTTAGAAGAAGTTTAACGGAACGTTTGACAGTTTGTCGCACCTAAGAACTGTTCCGCGAGTTTAACAACGGAATTTAGGGAGATATAGCTGCAGAAATAGAGAAATACCGGCAGAAATGGAAAATAGCTTTTGAGAACGGAAGTGGAAAAATTAATGGATTTTTACTCGCTTCAAAGTCTGGGAATCGTGGGAACTTTGGTGACGGTTTCGACTGGATGAATTGGTCATAAAATCTTCCGAGACATAAGGAAAATCTTGGAGCCTTCGTGAGAGGGATTTTGTTCGATTCGGTGGAGAGAGAAAGATTGGTTTCTGCTTAGTGATTAATAGTCATGCGAATTATGAACTCCTACGGAAATCTACCGTCAAACAAGGATTTGGGGCGTCGGGGAAGAAAAGAAAGGGTAACAGAACAATAGTTGTGACAAGAATCATGACATCTTTTGTTTTCACCAGAGGGAAGATGCGATGAATTACTTATGGTTGACATTTGGCTATCTTTTTCGTCGGAGACACCAGATGTGCCAAGGCTCCACAAGAAATAAATGACGAACGTTTGGCCAACACGCAAAAACCCTGTGAGGAAAGTAGTCCCCAAGCTGAATTGCTGCGACTCGGCAAGTTTGACAGCTTCATTTTTACTCAGCCATTCAAGAAAACCAGTTATTCGACCAAAACTTGGTCCTGAAACCGAAGCATATTTGGTTTAGTTTGAACTAACGAATGTTTCTGACCATTCTAGCACATGCGTATCACACCAACCAACATCAAATTTATTTATAGAAAGAAAAAACTATTGGTAGAAATTTTTATAGACAGAAAAAATATTTAAAAATAATTGATAGAGAGTAAAAATATTAGAGAATTATCGATAGAAGGAAAACAGTATTAAATAATAATTGATCGAGAGCAAAAAGTAAAATAAATATTGATAGAAGGAAAAAATATTGATTTATTTATAGAACGCATCCTACACCAAATACCATGACCTCTACGTTCAATTGTACACAAGCTTGAATAACAGTTGTTCAACAATTATGATTCTTTCTGTAACGTACCTACTCACCTTATCAAGCTAACAAGAGCAACAACTTAAAGAAGATTTCCTGCAATTCTTGAAACACGCCTTGAAAAGGGATCGTGTTATCAATAGCAGCAAAAATCCTCTTTTGCTCGACTTAGTTTGAATAAAACTGTAAGGAGCTTTTTTTAATTGTATTCTGCTTACAAGCTTCATGCGTAGCGCAGCAACCACTCGTATTGTACCAATTGCCAGACCGGAATGTCGGCAGAAATGGAGCCACGAGCAGGCGAGTCTTACGCTTGATGCTTAGAGCTCGTAAACTTTCGTAATCAGGGTCACAAGTTCTCTGAATTATGGTCCTGTGATTTCAGCTATCAATGGTACTCTGTGTCACTGCTTTGTCCCAAAGTCGAATATACGACTAGAGATACATTACAAGGTGAACTGATTGTTTAATGTCATCTTTACTTTTGGCAGCAGCAACAGCAACAACTTAATTCCTCGTACCTTTTTATTGAGGAGCAGAACAGTTGGATTCCAGAACCGAGTCCAAGGCCATGTGCGAGTAACCGTGAATCTCTCTATTAATTGAAATGTGGTACTTTTTTGTATTTCCTCCTCTGATCGTCTTGTGTGCAGGGTTGAATTAAAGCTAAAGATTTAAAGGATTATCGCGATCTTCCCTTTATCGTAGTAATTACCGCTGCAGGTATTTTTACCACTGTCTCTTATTGCAGTAAACTAAAAAATACCGCAACTGCCGCTCTAGCGCAAGCTCTGAAAAGTACCGTGCGGTATCGGTAATTGTCAAAATTGAGCTTGAAGCTAGCTTCATGGCTGTTGGCACTGCAATTTCTTTAAATGGCATTGGACACCAAAAAATAACTTTGTCTTATAAAAAAAGAGCGAAAAATCTAGATTCCTGGTATAAGTTTCTTTTTATCAGGTGTGAACTAATAACGAACATATTTAGAAAATAAAAAATCTGACATTCAAGTTTTCCCGTCCGTGACATCATGCTTCTCATGGCGGGGAAAGGCCAGAACTTCGGAAATAAATATCTCCAGAACGGCTGGCCAGAAAAAATCGAAACAAAATTCTTTATTCTTAGAATATTTTTTTAATAATAATCCATCGAAATCTCTACATGAGTTTTTGGTGTCCATTGCCCTTTAAACCAATCGCTTGAGATCATGTGATATAGCGAGAAACGGTTGTTACTGGTTACTGAATTCAAAATTTCTCTACCTGAAGCCGAAAATTGTGGTTAAGAAAATTCCATGCCGTAGCTGAGCCCTAAGTTGGCCTAATCTGAATGAACTCTGATCTGATGGCAGTACTTCGCACACTTTTCTAAACGGACGGTTCTTGTACAAGTATCACATATAAATTACATGAGTACGCCATTTTCAATGAGAAGTAGCTAGAATGTGTTAGTATTAATATGTTAGGCAATAGTAAGTTAGGATAGTTTTCGCTTATAACCTTATCAGATCCGGTCTAATATGTAACCTAACAGAAATTTGTAATCTTGCGGAAGGAAAACGCTTTACCTTAACATGGACGATAGTTTGTTACTATTGTTAGTATTCCTTCCGTTCTTACAATCATTGATGAGCCAACCAGGTGAACCAAAGATTTTTCTTTCTAAAAGATCAGATTAGGTAGCTCTTTGACTATTTAGCAACAAAGTTCACAAATTTGCAGACGCAGACCTAAGTGTGGAATACATTTTCAAGAGAATTAATGTGCTCAGGTCATTGAACAGATGAGGTCCTGGAACTCACCGTATATGGAGAGAGGGAATTATTCAATCACCAAACTACAGTAAACGTAGGAATAAACATACATTGTGATTCGTATTTAAAACGTACTAAAAATCGGAAAGGTTTATAAGGCAAATACGTAAATTTTGCAATTGACTTTCTATATGTTGTACAAGAATAGTTTTTTCATTTATTGTGAAAGTGTAAAATTAATGTAATCCGAATCTTCATTTGATACGTTCGAAATCCTAACTTTCTGCACTATCTGTTTACAGGTCATTTGTTTTAATCATAGATACCAAAGTTCACTCGCTGTTCGTGTTACACATAATTTTACCGCAACTGATTACGGCTACTGCGTCAATTTGAAACTACCGCGGTAAAATACTTACCTCTGTAAAGTAAACTAAAATCTCAATTATTCTTTACGCGGTAACGGTTAAATTTTTTCTACCGTATTCAATCTTGCTTGGATGTGCCTACAGAAACGGTGTAAAAATGGGCACGCGAGTTTTTAGCTCTATTTGTCCTGCTTCAAATACCAGCCATTCGAAGTTGTTCTTTGAAGTACACCAACGTTTCCACCAAGTTGAGAACCGATCGGCCTTTTGTTTATTGTGTGACGTCATTTGTAAGGTTTCTCGCCGTACCAAACTCTTCAATGGGTATAGTTACGTCATCGCTTTTCTAAAGAAATATTTCTAATAGTAGTTGCGTGTTTACGTTAAGGCTTAAACTTCTCATAAGTTGCGTTTTACGGTATATATGAGAGTGCTTTTGAGCATAACCTAAAGCTTAAAACGGGTCCAACATGGTGTACGGTAAACTTGGGCTACTAGCCTCTACTTTTAGCAATTGATTGCGTCTTGTTTTTTTTTTGCAACGAATGCCTAGTTACGTAACATTTGTAAAAGGAAATACGGCACTTACAAACTGTGGAATGAGAAGACAGGGGAAGGTATTTGTTGACGTACGGGAAGAAAAAGATGGTCACGCTAAAAGCTCCTAAATTGTCGCACTTCCTCGCACAACGTTACCGTCACTAAGTGAGATACTTTTCGCTCCTATTTCTAGCAGTAGGGAACAGAAATTGTCTTATGAGACAAACTTAAGAAGCTTCTGGTTGATTGCCAGCTGCGTACGGAGGCAATTCACCTTATTGCTTTTTTGTACTGCCTGTGTTGAACAAAGTAATTTCTCCCGTACTTCCAAGATATTCGAAGCGGATAGATGGCGAATAGAGATATTGTTGTATGTATTCCAGCATATTTATTCAAAGATTTGATTATTTAATATTTTCTTGATAGTCCAGAATTTTAAGCTCTACAGTACGGAAGTATTGTTAGGAAAGTTAAACTTCTAGCGTTCACTTTAAAGCAACAGCAATTGTAAGTATATAGTCGATGGCGAAGTAAATAGTTCATTTAAAAGTTTTTTATTTAGAATCATCCCTTCTTTAGGCTCTTTCGGTGAAGCATTAATATTTTTTTCATTATAACCTATATTTGGGCCCAAATTTCGAAGTGTGGTTTGGAAGAGTTACATATACGTCGTAAGAAATTAAATTTGCAACGACTGTCGACGTTGTTGTCATAAGCATTTTTTATTAACAAGATTGAATTTCTATTGCGTGGGCTGTGTTTCTGGGCATTTTTTTATCCCAACTCGAACACCCATTTTTAGAAAAAAAATATAATAAAAATAATAAATAATAAACCTTCTGTTCTACACGTTATTGGCCGAATTGCTGGTCGTGCCTCAGTCATACCATCGTGCAAAATTAATTACCCCGGGATTTGCGTGGCACCTACACTGTAAAAAAAATTCGTAAAATTACAGACGTTTTACAACAATTTTAAGGTAATCTTACAATAATACTTTCATAATGGTGTTTACAATGGATTGCTTGTATTATTACATGAATTCTGTCGTTTTAGTACAGACATTTCACTGTTAATGTGACTACAACGATTTTTTTGTAAATTAACTAACAATGTTGTTTAATTTACTACACGTTTTGTTAGCTTGACGAGAATCTGTTTGTAAAATTACAGTTAGTTCTGTAACTGAATTTACTTTGATTTTTTCATTAAAAAAATACTATATCATGTATTTTTACAGAAACCTCACGTAGAACGTAACGCAAAAACTTCTTGTAAAAATAAAAAAAATGTGTAACCTCCTTTACAGTAAGTTTATTTGTTTTTACGAATAATTCGTTATATAATTACGAATATAGTTCGAATGTATGAAATTCATTGTCGCCAACTATGAATATGAAGCCCTGTACGGTTGCTGGTAGACCCTGGTATTCTCTTCTTGACTTCGGAACGAGCTATAGTTCGTATCCCGCAGCGCAAGAAATTCAGTATTGTAAACCCTACAACAGTGAAATATAATCTTGTTCGTGAATTAAGACAGCAGTTGGTCTTCTTATGGGCAACTTTTGAGAAATATCAGGTGTTTGGCTGACTTCCTCAACGGCTAAACTATCTCCTTCGAAACCTCCTCGCTTCCACCGGACAAGCCCCATCGTGGCTGGTCCACTTTTCGTGAGTTTGAATATTTAAACAGAGGTAATCATCCTTTAAGTATTTAAAGTATAGATGCAAGTAATGGTATTTACTCATTTTTAGCATCTTTATATTATTATTTTTATTATTTTTGTTCCGGACAAAATGCCCGGAATGGTTTAATAAACCGACGTCTACTTCTGCAAAAGTGAAAGTTGATCATCTCAACTCTTTTAGGTCTACGTTGGGACGACGTTCACTTTATTGCCCCCTTTTTTGTGCATTTATAAAGGGGAACAAAGCAGTTGTGCGCGAGGGACGGAAAGAAAACGAAAAGAGTTGATTTGCGGAGCTTGATTAGTCGTTGTTGCTGTTTGACTCTTTGCCTGTCTTCATTGGTTACTGTGAATTTGTACTGTTTTGTGAATGAACTTTAACCTGTTAAATTGTCAGTGAATTGTGTAATCTTAGTTAACCAAGAACTAGACAGAAAATAAATACTTTGCTAGTATGTATGTATAGACGACCGACGTCGCTTCAGCAACGCATCGTCGTCTTCGACTGTCTTTTAAAGCTATTTTGTCATCTCCTTAGGAAAGTTTGCTAGTGAAAGGACCCGAACGATATTTCTCCCTATGTTACAGCGAAAGAATTGGAAAACGAATCCAAATTTGTATGGAAAATTGCACAAGATCATGCGAAGAAAAAGACTTCCCGTTTCGAAATTCGCGAGATTTCCGAAGAAATTAAAATTTATAACGCAGTAAAAAACAATTTTGCTGGCGAAATTCACGGTTGCATCCCGCTATAGTGTGCATATTCAAAAAACCACTACATGATCTGTTTATTGTAGCTTAGATAAATAATTCGCTTCTGTAGCTTGTCGTAATCTGTGGGTTTAGGATCTCGAAACAGCCAAGCAAAAAATGCCCTGCAATCCCTGCGTTGTAGCAGTAGGCGAAAGACTGCTACAGGCCGACAATTACATCGTCGCAGTCGACAAGGAGGTGATAATGGAATGCTCAAATTTAAAAGAGGCCACTGTAGCAGCTTTTGCCGCATATTTTGTATTTTGGCTTCACTATCCAGCAAAGTTGCAGGCAACGATGGAGTTTCTTGATGCATAAGGTACTAAAGCTGCAAAGAAAAAAAGTGACGCGTCATCCAAAACTCGTCAATTACGAAAACATGAAAGCGGATTCAGTGTTGTGACCGATAAAATCAACTATCTGAATTTCTGGAGGAAAACCGAAAAATAGCCTTTATGTAGAAAATAATATAAGGAATAGAAATAAAAGATAATTGTAACGCGAAATTTGACTTGGATGGTGAATTTATTTGGACGCCTTTATGGACACATCAGGTCACGAGGGACACTCACTGAGAAAAGAGGTCGAGGTGAGGGCGGATACACGTAATCATGCCATAATAGGAGGGGGTTGGGTCACAAGACGGTTAGCGCCATCATATGACGGGTGAATAAGGCGTATGGCAGGCGTAATTCCCAACACTTTATGTATATTGTGTCCTTCCTTTGTATTAAATAGCCTTTATGTATATTGTAAATGTTTCCATGTTTCGGTGTTCGTTATGCGTCTCCCACGTTTGTGAAACAGTTAAAGGTCCCACTAAAAAAAATCTTGGCAATGTGATCCAAAACCCCTTGGTTTTCCTAGCCCCCGATAGAAAACTAAGGTATTATGGAGCTAATTTCCAAGATTTTCGAATTTTTGTTATTTTGGTTTGTTCTCGTTTAAATTTCCGTAATATTAAAATTACACGTAAACTTCTGTAACTTTATCCTTTGTGTGATCACAAGAACAATGCTTTAATTCGGTTCCATAATCAATGAATCATTAGAATCGCGTTGTCCAATAAATCTTCTCGTAAAAACATTGTAGTTTCTCGTAAAATTACGATCCATACTGATAAATTTTACTCTCAGTTCCTGTATTAAGTATAACTATAAGGTTTTGTAAAATAATTTTTTGTTCGTCTTGGGAGATCTACAGAAATATTCTGTGATTTTACAGTAATCCAAGTAAAAAATTTTACAGCAGTAATTGTAAAATTTAAGAAAATTTTCCATAGTGAAAGTTACAAACCATATTCGTAAAAAAATAAAAAGTTTTTGTAAAGTGGTTACAACGACTTTTTGTAAATTTACAAAAGTAGTTGTAAAGTGTTTTACGAAGACTTTCGTATTACTTTTTACAAATTTTGTAGTAATTTTCTTTACTAAAACAAGTTGAAGTTAAAAAGGCGTTACAAGAAAATTATTGTAAAAATACAATATTTTTTTTACAGTGTAGAATGGGTCTACACAAACTGCGGTGTATTGGGCCATGTGTTCGCTTAAATTTAAAAGTACCGGTCCGTATGACAATTTGACAAGGAAGCTTTAATAAACAAAGGCATTGTGAAGGTTAACTGCTCGTTTCCGTAGAGAGTTATCTTTACATACAAAGCGTCGTTAATCTCCCTGGAAGGTTTCGCAATCACTAGAAATTTTCTATAAATATACAGCAATTTTTTTATTTAGCTAGACTTGCTGAAAGGCACGAAGGATGCTCTAATACTCTGTGTCTGAGAATCCTTAAATTATTATAATCAAAAGGGCACTTTAAAAAAATACATTTATTTCTGTATTTATTGTCTCTATATTTATATTGAATTTTCTTTTTTTACTTCTCGGATGACTTTAATAAGACCTAACCTCAAAAAGAGATTTAAAAAAATAGCCAAGCCGCCTGTCAAATGGTCCTTTACGTGCTTTTTTGCTTCATTGTTTTTACTTCGCTGGCTGTGGGGTTGACCCAGAGGATTTTTAGGGTTTGTTCAGAGTTTTTTCTTCACCGTACCCAATGCTCCTATGATCATTGGCACTATTTTGGTCTTGCAGTTCACATCCTGCTAATCTCGATTTAGCACACAATAGATTATTGTAATGCAGTAAGCTAAGCAGTAATGTGGGTTGGGTGCTGTGGTATTTTTATTAATTTATTTACTGTTGACTAAAAGTTAAAGAGGGGAAACCTTGCTGCGCTCGCTTGTATTGACTAGATGAGCTACAACGTTACTCGCGAGTGACACAACCAAAAGCCAATAAAGCAGAGACCTTGCAAAAGGATGAAAATGATCCCAAGCCAAAGCTGCAGAATTTCTGCTCAATTTCCTTTCATTACTTGGTTATACTGAATCTTGCTTGCGAGCCGACCTCTGCATTCCCTTTATTGATATTAATGTTTAATTCCCAACCCGTTTCTCTTCTGTCTTTCGCATTCGCTTGCTAACAATAGTACAGCATAACTCCCATTTATTCCAACGCCTTATTGAAGGCGCCTCTCCCTTTTATAGACAAACAACACAGAAACTTTGCCTTCGTGGTTTCGTGAAGCTCTGTTGCAAATTTTCCAGAATTGTACCGGTGATAAAGTCTTCACTAATAAATGCAGTGCCCCGTACTAAAAAATTGTTGTGCTCGAAACTGAGGTAAACATTAGATTAACCTCTTAATCTGCGTTTTTTTATGGTCAACTCGAGCCTTATTTTAACCTCAATTTAACTTCAGTAGAGCATGATTTCTTATAATGTTAATTTTACTCAAGCTATATTTTTTGGTTCTTTTTTTATATCCAGCGTAAAGTTTCTCTACATTTTCTTCAATACGATTTTTAGCAGATGTATAAATAAGGTAAAAATGAGGCTTGAACCGATCAAAATTAAACATGCATGTTAGAATGCGGTTATTTTCATTGACGTGCTAAATCAGCGATTATTGTGCGTATATAACCGCTTCCATTTTCGTACGGGTTTCTGGTCTAGCGAAACTCACTTCCTAGAAATCAAGGAAACTAAGTTGTTTCCCTTTTTGTTAGCTATAAAAAAAGGGTTGGAGATTTACAGGTAGGAGTTGAGAGTCAGAGGTCGGCGAGAGAAAGAAAAGTGAGTAGGACGTTGGTCAATGAGAGCGAGAGTAGTGAGTCGCAGGTAGGATGTGAGAGTACCAAAATTGTGATCCCATTTTAGTGAAGGATTTATGCCAATCAAGGAAATACACTTCATTGTAAAATTTACATTATGTAAATTTTGACGTGACCGTATTGAATACAGTAATAAATAGTGAAAAAAATCTTGCTTTCTATTCTATCAGTATTTCTCACCGTGACAAATAGGCACCTAGGATAACTTTACAGTACGTTTAACTTCATACTGGCTCGGTCATGAACCCATGAAGATAAGCTAGTTTGACTGTAGTAATAATTTTGAACATCAAAGAAGTCACTATCCTACGGGATGTTGCAATTATAACTGGTAGAACTATCGAGTTCTATTTACACGAATCTCGAATCGTCCGACTTCGTGATATTTTCGTTTTTAGGAATTGTCGTTGCCAGAAAATTTTAGTATGGAGTTTACATTGAAAAAATACAGTTTCATTGAAAGAATACGAAATTAGGGCGTCTATAGTTTTTGTGGGTTTGTTAATTTAATTGATAGCTTGTAAGCCACCGATTGTTGTTTTGTGCGTTGCCTTCCTTCCTTTGGGCTTATGTGAAGAGGGCAGGACATTTGTTCAAACATTATTGGATTTCTTCATGAGTATTAGCAAGGAGATTGGCAAAAGAGGCTTCTGTCCAGCGTTTTCGCTAGTAAATACGCCCCACAAAAAATAGTAAAGGATTGCGGCAAGGGTGGTCGGGTTTGATGGGGCGGTCTAATGTTTTCTTTCCCTTTTTTCATCCCTTTTTATTCTGCGGTAAAAAAGAAAATCCTGAAAGTAATCCGATAACGCTACTTGACAGGATTCGCTGTTCGGAATTTTTGCATACAAGACTAAAATGCAGAGAGAGGCAAGAGAAAAATGATACAGAAAAGAAGTAAAAAGATTGTTTTAGAAAAATCCTTGTTGACCTCTTGACCTATACATGGCTACCATTTTTCCAGGAAGCTCACAGCAATTTAAGCAATTTGCTATCCAATGTTGTCATTTCTCTCTTCACTTCTAACGCTCAGTATTTGGAAACTAGGACTGAAAATTAGCTTCCAATTCTAATATTTTCAGAGACTATTCAGCCAATTCGACTCTGAAACGTTAGAAGTTGTAATAGTTTCGAATGTCGCCCATAATTTCGTGTTTCATGATCTTGACCATTTCAACCACGTTAACGTCGGAAACGGGCATATGAGTAGGTTTGTGCCCTACATGTTTTAATTTACTAACTTTATCACAAACGTGTGGTAATTTGGAGTGATATCTAACCTCGTTACTACTTTGTTTACAGTCAGAAAGCAATAACAGTTGTCGAGCGTTACATTGTCCTGGTAAGAAATCGTTCCTTATCACTAAATTCCGCACATTTCATTACTGCACTACACAGAACCTATTCTTCTAGCGATAATGAGCTTAGTTTGAACTCGGTTTACTGTCACGTAGCAATTTACGGTCCTGAAGTTCGTTTAACTCCAGCAATCTTATCCTGGTCACAAAATTGAACACGTTCCATCAACCGAACAAGACAAATAAAAAAAAGACAAATAAAAATGTCGCCAATAATAAGCGATTTCCAAGAAATAAGAGTACAAGTAGAAATGTTACCAGAAACAAACCCCGAATAACGTTACATAACAATTTGGGAAAGATTCTCAGAATCTTTTTCGGATTAGCAACACTTCTTTAACTTTTCCCCAACATCGCAAATCATGCGAGTTATTTCTCTTCCGTCCCTCCCCTTTTTTGTTCGTCTTGGCGTTCTGCTTTGAAGCAAAAATGCATTTCATATCTGTCCTTCAATTTTTTTTACATACACCTCCCAAAAAAGTAAAGAAGAAAGAACAACAATGATAGGAAGCAACTGAACTAAGAGCATTCCGGTTTGACAACGTTGGCAACGTTATGTACCCCCAGAAGTAGAAGCAAAAAATGTTGTAATAAAATGGAAACTGTATACAATTCTTGTTTTCTTCACATTTTTATTTATGTTTTTAATCCTCTCTGTAAGGGAGTCTGATCTTCCGCCGTCTGTTCAGCGTAAGATGTACATCCGTGAAATTCTGTCGCTCTGGCTGGGAGAGTATAAAGCTAAAAAGGCTCTGAAAGCAGTGAAAAAAAGTCCGAAATGAGCGTTGAGGCGCTGCTTAGCTGCGCAGGCAACCTAAAACGAGTCTCGCCGCTAGCGTGGAGACGGAATATTGCGTCACTGAGGTGGCCAGACCTAAGCAGTTGCTCCTCGGACTCGGTGTCTTGAAGTGGTTCACCGTACAGGAGGGTTGGACCTATTCGAGCATTTTTTTTCGTAATCGTAATAACCGTCTTAACATAGACCAAAATTATAATCGTTCCTAAACGCTGGAAAACGTTTCAAATGAATTGAACGACAGGAAACTGATTAAACATCGACGACCATTGAATTCTGAAATTCAACCAACGATATTCTGGACCCAAACTGGAATACTTCGAAGAATCGCATTTTCGAAAACAATACTAAACCGCAATCAGTGATCTCAACGAATTTGATTTGAATGAAATGGCTCAAGTTGATGCTTAATTCAAACGCTGAGAAAAATTTCCCAGCCTGGGCCTTCAAGCTTAATGGAAACCGAAGTGAATTATTATTAGTGAATTAAGGCTAACTAGAGGAGGATAAGAAGTAAAATACTCAAAAACAGTGTTTGCGACAAGTTAACCTTCAAACAGTATCCTTTCATCGACTTCACGACGCTTTAGTTTGGAAAATTTATAATAGTTCTTAATGCAACGCTGGAAGTTTTATCAAACCCGAATCATTCATCGACCGAAGAAAATTTTGATTCAAATTGTCAAGATCTTTATTTGGAACGGTTCCTCACTCAACGTCTCCAAATAGTGCATAAACTGTTACGAAAATGACTTAATTGAGTTAACCCAACTTGGAACCTGAAAGGGGCAAAAAAGTGTACTATTAAACTCTCAACAACTTCTACGAACTTAATTTGAAAACTACCAAACCGTTATTTTCAAAAAAATCCTTCCCATTGGAGCATAACCATCTGGCAGCATTTAATTCGCTAATTTCCCGTCGTCTGCGTTCGGAAGTGACACTATCGCCCTCTATTCTGTGCTAACATCGCTTTTCCTCAGATAGGGACCATTCGGTGAAAGCTCCTTTTTCTATGTATCCGAAATTGAGTTTAATGAAGGGTGACTTGAACGCGATGGGCTTCTCCCTTGTGGTCGGTCCGTTCTGGCCCACTTGCACCTCCATTGGCTTGTAGTGCTTCACTCTAGCCGCCAAACCCCCAGTTTCTTTCTGCCTCTCGCTTTCTTCGTCTCTTTCTCCTTCTCTCCCTCTCTAGAGTGGAACGCTACCGAATAGCAAGTGATGTGTTGCTCTAACATCGTTCCACACACCGGAAGTGCTAAAGGTGACAGGAAATAAACGGGATTCGATCAAGATCACACAACCTGATACCCATTGCTGGGAAAAAGGGGGGAAGAAAGATACATAAAACTAACATTCCTTTTTTTCTGTGGGAGGGATTTTTTTACTTTTATTTTTCGCCTGCAGGGGGACAGAAACAGTTTTCGTTTCCGATCACCTTGCCATAATACTTTGTGGGGCCAGTGTTGATTCAAGGCTTGTCGTGCTGCTTCCCCAGGACGGAAATTTTGCCCGTACTCTTTCTTCTGACGTGAAGAACAACCACTTGTATTGATTTCACTTTTCGGGAGGGGGGATCGTCGCCTTCAAGCCCGCCCCACCCCCACAAGACAATTCACGCGAAGATAGATTTCCTTTCGTACCTTGATTTGGGGGAAAAGGGGTGAAGATGGTCCGGAAGACGAAACCGAGGAAGATTGTGCACTTGCTTTTTCATCGCTGTTGCGTCTAATTGCAACAGGTGTTGAAGAAGTTGGGGGAAACTTTCACGAAGCAGGTAGAGCGAGACGCAGAAGAGTGAAGAGATTGAAGATCAGAGGGTGTGATACTTCATGGGAAATGGTCAAGGAAGGTTTAGGGATGATTGGTGACAAAGTTGAAACAGCGGCGATTTTTTTTTAGGATGGAAACTCTTTTTCTGAGCGTCCGAGGTGGCGAAATCTTCGTTCTTCACCCCCGTAACATGAAGAAGCAGACGATGGGCAAGTTGCTGCCTTCGACGTCTTGGATGCTACTCACTCTTGTGTTATCAGGTAATGCGATATTCCCCCTATTCTCCGTGCACGCCACATTAAGCACGTTCTGTCACTTGTGGAAGAAATGTCACAAAAGACCTAAAAAAAACCCTCATCCAGCTCCGTTTCGCACTACTTTGACTTCACTCTTCCAGCAAATCTTCACTTGGTGCCTTTCTTCTCAGTTATATGGAGTGCGAAACGTTTCGCAACTACTCCAAACTCACACAACGGTACTTTAACCGGGTTTTTACGAGCTTTTCTGATTTACAAAGGACCCAGGATTAGAAGTTTCGTTGAGGTGTGTCAGAATCCGTAAAAACGAAGGATACGTTCAGAAATAAATTCATAGTCATTTGAGAAGAGACAGAAGCCTACGCTGTCCCATTGAATCCGTGCATTGTCCCAAGAATTAATAACAGTTATAAACTAATTCAGAATCATAGAAAGAGCAGTGAATAATTAAAACTGTAAAGATAGAATCAAAAAAGAAAAAAGAAAGTTTGAATAAAATAACAATAAAAATGTAAAAGATAAAAAGAAATGAAAAGAGATCTCTACGTAAAAGAAGGATGTCTGGGCTTCTTGCGTCACCAAAGGATTTTGTTCAGACTTGGTGGTACCTCAACTTTGTGGCTAATCGAGTTTTGCGTTGTAAACGACAACTTGTGCACAAGCATGGGAAAATTCGCTGGATTGTGAAAAAGTTTTGGAGGTCACGGTCATTAACTTTGTTAAGGTCAAGGAAGAAAAGAAGTATTGCAAGATTTTCTGGGATGTTTTCAAGGAAAGTAATAATCAAAGACACGTGGCAATTTTTTTTCAGCATTGCTAAGGAGGTTTGACCTTTAAGTTGAGAAAGACATGGAGTAAATTCTTTGCCGTGAGAAAGAAGTAAGATTTGATCGAGAATACTTGAGATGGTGGATATAGCAGAGAGTTGGTAGGCTTCAGGAGTTTCTTGTAGAGGGTTGAAAGAAGGGAAATACGAGGGGCCAATTGGAGGTTTTCGTGATTTTTGGGAAATCTTTTGGAGGGAAACACCTTATCAAACACGTATTCGTGACTAAGGAACTAAACTTGAGAAGTAATAATGAGACTGTACCCCTTTTTAGGGCTGGAAAAGAGCAACGATTAGGGAAAGATAAGGCACATGCGAAGCTTTTCTATGGCCAGCGAGAAAAGGGTGAAAGAACGCAATATTCAGTCAATGGAAGATCTCAAAGAGTGGTGAAGGTTGAGTCAACCTGGTGAATCTGCCTTAAATTCAGTTGAACTGAATTTCGGTGGACTTAAGACCACGGTTGTAATTTTCAAGTTTATTCGTGTTGCAACATTCAAATTGATTGAAACTTGCTTGAACAAGGCTTTGAAATGGAAGGTTTCATTTGTTTTCGAATTTGAGTTGTGTGACTAGAAAATGTAGTTTAGAAAAAAGTAATGGACTGGATTTAGATTGAACGAACTTGCGTTTCTTTTAAATTTGCCAAGCTCTGGACCAAATAACGTTGCTGATACGATGTAAGAAGCATTTGATGTTTAAATTAATTTCTCCAGGGGAAAACTCCCATAATAGAGAGAAATAGCACGACTAGCTAATTTTTCACAGTAGAGAAGTTCTTTTGTATTATTTCGTGAAATTGACCAGCATTTGGACACGTTTAATTGCGTAAGTTGATATTTTTGCAAGAAATTATTCGTGAACTTGTACTCCCTTTTGTTCTAAACAGCCAACCTGTCTGTAAGCACAACTTTACCACTTTAGAATGTTGGAAAAAGATTCACGTTGCGCTGTCAAAAAAACACAAAAAAATGAAAAGAATGAAGTTTTACATTACTCGGTAAATCTCTCATATTTTTCCCGTTACAATATTTTAGAGAGGGTTTCTCGGTTACTATTAAATTGTCACTATTTGTTCTGCTCACGATTATTTGAAAGAGATTTCCATTTCTTGTGAAATTCCAAAACTATTTCTCCCCATTTCAAGGTTTTAAAGTACATTTACGAAGATGTATTCCGAGTAATATTTCCGGTTTTTGTAAGATTCTCAATATTTCTTGCAGTTTGTAGGAGTTATTTCCCTATTTCTGTATTTTTATAGGATTCTAAATTTTTATCATTTTATCAGTTTTTCCCATTTTATCAATATTTTTCACTTTATCCGTTTCTATCACTTTGTCCGTTTTTATAATTTTATCAGTTTTGATCCATGTTTGTGATTTTTTAGATTTCTTGTAAATTTCTATAATTGTTTTTACATTTTTATAAGTTTTTGTCCATTTCTATATAAAACATAAACAATTTTTTATTTTTAAATAACCTCTACTATTCCATTAACGAAACTTTGGGAAAGTGCTTTCTTCTTCCCAGTACTTTTCCAATCTACGAATTCCGCAAAAGAATTGTTTTGTCTACGAATTTTGTTTCTTATGAAAATTTCTAGTTTCCGTTCACTGGCCTACTTTTAGAAGGAACTTTGTAGCTTTTATGAAATACCATAATGTTCCTATACTAAGTAATGTCCAAGAGAATTTACTGCATTTTCAAAAAAAAATTGAGTGAGTTTTATTACCTTCTTTCCATTTTCGAATTGTCGGAGACGTATTCGGTTCCTTGTGAAATATTATGAAAATTGTGAAAATATTTAGTTTTTCTAGTGAACTTTCAACATTTCTATTGTCATTGTGTGTTGAAAGTGACCAGTAGTTCCTTAGAAAAATATTCAAAATCTCTGCATTTACCAAAACTTTTTACCTATAAAATGTCCGAATACAGTTTATTGAGGTAGTTTTTCTATATTGCATATGTCTCATGAAAGTTTCAGTATTCCCTTCTCTTTGAAAAATAAATTTCTGCCTTGTAAAATTTCTCGTATGTCTTCCGAATTATGAAACAACCTTTGTGCATTTCTTCTGAAATTTCCCCTTACACTTTCCAACCAGGAAAATGAGCAATGAATTATGAATAGAGCGTGAGTTAACATTACGTGTCGCAAGTTCGTGTCTGATCACACACAGAAATATGAAAAGGTTTCAATCCTCACACGTCAGTAAAGCGTTCAGCCACTTTTCATCCTTCTCTCCCCCGCTTACCGGCCCACAAAAAGTACCAAAAGTGCAACCTTTCATCCGGCAAATATATAAATCGTGTTTATTATCGCCAGTCACGCGAAACTGCATTCAAAAGAACATTTCTGCTTGATTACACTCCTCTTGCTGCCTTCCAATACACGGCGTAAGTCATGCATTTCTGTCGCGTGTCAAACTGACCCGACGTGGGTCTGGATACCGTTTTAAGCCCTCGGGCCGTTTGTTGCCCTAATCCCCTTTTTCCCCCTCATTTGGTCATCACTCCTCGTCGCGTAGGCCGCGTCCCATTCTTCCGTAAATTGGTAGGAAACCAAAGCAATCTTCAGCTCGTCAGCAAGCTAAACTTCCTTGTTCAGGGCTGGGATGACCCCAGTTAGGTTGTTCATGGATGACTTGTGCTATGTTGACCAGTCAATGACCCGCGTCGCACGTTCGTCGAACCCCAGGATGCGTAGTATTCCGGCGGAAGATGTGCGGTATCGGCAGGAAGATTCTGGCGAATGACGAGCGAAAGCATGTCCCTCTTTTCTTCTGCATTTTTTTCGCTGCGAGTTTCTGCCTTGCCTCGCTTCTCGTAGCTACGCTACCACAGTGTCTGGAACGTGATCTGTTTGGCCAAAACGGCGTGTGTAGACAAGTTGGGCTGCCGGTACCCCTTCCTCCAAACTTGGGACTGGTCCCAGTCAAGTTCTACGAGCCATTGATTACTCGTAGGAGATCCCAGTCAACCTTTTTTTTTTCTTGGTAGCCCGTTTTCGGCGAAACGCTGTGACAGTAATTGAGTTCAATCCTCGCGTTCCCTGAAATTCTCCTGTTGTAAGCTGTGGACTTGTGAACCCAAGCGCCGGAATTGGGTACCGGACAACTTGGAATCCATTTGTGGACATTGTGAAGTAATTTCTAAGCGATCCCAGTAAGCCAAGGTCACGTTCTGGCTACATTTCTGCCTCTTTTACCCTCCATCACGAGAAGGTTTCGCGTACATCATTCCTAGTGCGTTGGGAGAGGTTTGGATGTGGTTTGAAGCTACACAAGAGATTCAGTGTCAGGGGCAGAATTTCTACCGCACAGTCTTAGTTACAGGTTCTGAAGAAATACGCACGGAAACTATTTGAAGGTTCTTTATTGTGGCGAATTAGTTGGAGTGAACTGTCTTGATTTATGTGGGAGATCGGTAAAATGATTTTGCAGCAATGACAGTCTGCAATTTCTGAAGAAATACATCTGTAGAGTGATGTTTGAAATCTTGCAATATTTTGATGAGCTACTTTTGGTAAATTTTCTTGATTTAGCTTGTAATACAGTAAAGTAAGAGTCGCGATTATCTATCGCGCCTAGTAATTTCTGAAGAATTACATTCTTAAGAAAGACTTCAGGAATTTTTTTAATATTTTAAAGTAAGCCAAGTTCTTTTTCTAGATTCTTAGCAACCGTACGGGAAAGAAAATTTTCTATGAATAACTTTAGCTTGGCTTCTTTACTGTCATCAGCGCAGTAATACAAGAGCTTACCATGAGACTCGAGGAAAAAAATAATAAACTGCACTGCGGTTTGCTGGGCCACACAAAAAATCGTCAAGAAAATTCTTCGCCATATTTTTTGTTATTCATTTACATTCGGTATCTGTTTAGATCTCGAACTAAAAAATTTTAAGCTTACAAGCATTTAAAAGAAATTCTGAAACTAAACAGAAAGTTCTTCATAAGAAGAATGAAGTTCTTTTTGGGAAGTAATCTCACTTAGAAAGATTCTCACTTATAAAAGGGAAAAGAAGCGTATTTTTTCGCCTTCCAAATGAAGAAAACAAGGTCATTTTTTTCTGGCTATAACACGCAAAAAAAAGATAAGAGAAGAAAAGTCGAGAAAAGAAACACACAAAAAAGAAAATTTATCTGCGTTAGCAAAAATCAACGAACTCATTCTTCTTGGGACGCACACTCGATCTTTTCGTTCAACCGTCGTCCGTAACGCTTAGGGACCATTGTGGGAGTTTGCTCTTTATTGGGGTGAGTCGGGACATTTTTTAAAAGCGGTTGGAAGACGTTGACTGCTACAGACAAAGTGGGCAGGCACAGTTTGAAAATCGAAGATGGAAGTTGATGACAGCAGAAATGTCGATATGGTCGATCCATCAATGCAAAACAGTTTACGTTGGGGGTGTTTTATGTCCTTATCGAGTCTTTTGTGTTATAGGAGCTGGGATCGGCTCGTACCGGACCCTCGCAGAACAAACCGGTACTTGAGAGTATTTCTGTTGTGTGTCCAGTAAACTTCTTATGGGTCGTAAAATGTCCTTGCTGTAACTATCCAAGCACGGAAGATAAAGAACAAAAAAATAATGAAGGATTGGTCATTTTCGGTTCGGACAAAGGTGTTTACTCCTAAGTCCGTTATATTACTGCTTGCCAGTAATTACTTTTTCTCGTTGAATTCCTAGATAGCACCTCAGCGCGCCGAAAGTCCGTTGTTCGTTGATTTTAGCATTGTAATTCGAGTAATTAAACTTTCGCGTCGCTGTACGAGGAAAATGGTAAAGGAGTAGAAATTTCAGGAAGACGAAGAACTTGGAGCTTTAAAGAAGTGAATTACTGCTTTGAAACACAGAGCGAAAAAAATGACTTCTTGACTTAGGAAACGAAAAGTCTTTTAGAGTAATGGGAGGACCCATTAGTTGAGCAAAGAAATGCTCTAGGGGGCTGGGCTTCCTCCCCCCCTCATCCATTTCTTAACCCTCACCGCATATTATATACAAACGTGTTACATTCCTGGTACACGGCATAGCTGCAGAAGAGCTTTTCCCAGTACTTTACTTTGTACCCGATCCTAGTGGGCATTCCCTGGTGACCGCGAAAACCTACCTATATCTCAAAAAGGTACCGCGAACTGTACTTTAATGGACTCTACAATACTCCCGAGACGAAAAGATCTGGGTGGGAGGGTGAAAGAGGGTAAGAGCGCTATCTTTGGCCCATTGGAGAGGATATCAAGAACGACTCAAGGATGGAAAGGCAAGTAAATAGAAGGTTTTTTACGCCAGCTGGGTCTTATTCCCTTTTACTGTGGCTTCAGCGGGGGTTAGCAAGGGGCTGGGGGGTCGCGGAGGGTGGGGAGGGGTGAAACATAGTCCGTGTAGTACAAAAGGCTGCCGCAGCCAGGAGATTGGAAACCGACCGAGTTCCGTTGGGGGTTAGGTACTTTGCTCTGACAGTACCAGAAAGTACAGTACGCGGTCCATTGGTTGGGCTCCGGTGGTGGGATACCTAGGGTGGAAGGAGGGTTTTGTAGGGGGTGGAGGGGGAGTGTAAATCCTAGGGGAGCAAACCTATGGCATGTTTTGTGTTTTAGCAGCTGCTAATAAGCTGTGAGTAGCATCGTGGAACCGTAAAGGCGGATCTAAAAATTAGGTTTCGTGGTACAAGTGTGGGAAATTTCTTTCAGAGCTGCCGGAGCAGAAATTATAGTCGCAGTAATATCTCGGTTAGGGGTCTCGTGAAACTTATTTCGAACAATTACATGCGGAAATGTTGGGATTATTCGCGTGTCCTTTTTTAGATCCTTTTTAATCAGGTGAAGATTTAAACTGAGGGGAATTTCTGCCATTGGAGGAATTGACGCATGAGCTCTTCCATTTCTGCAGCATGGTTTAAGTGACGGAAGTTACAACTTTTTTTCTCTTGCAAAAAATGTGTAAATGCATGTGAACCAAATTTGGAGTAGAAAGTTCGCCAAATTTCTGCCTCTGAAGATATTTGTAGGCTAATCAGCTTTCTTGAAGCAGCAATGTCACTTCTGCAGAAATTTGGGAAATGCTTTGCAGCTGAAAGTAATTCAAAATATAGCATTCACAAAATTTCTGCAATGCTGAACAAAACGTCATTTAGGATTGAACTAGTACAGATGCTTGAGCTGGGAATGTGTCAAGTATTTCTGCAGCAGAGTAAATCTTCATAGTATGAAGTTTGCTAAATTTCTGCTTCTGAGGAAATCTTGAAGCTTAAGTTACGTCTCGAACGTGGCATATATTCAGACTTCTGCAGCTGAAGAGATTTTGGAAGTGCATCCACCGCTGAGTGCAATATTCTGAGAACAGCATTTTCCCAATTTCTGCAGCTACGCAAAAGCTTCCCTACTTTGCACATATACTATCTCATTACTGCAGCTGCATTAATATTTCGAAATTCCGTATTGGATATTTTTAGATTTTCTAAAGCGTCTCTATAATTGATGTACAATAGATCACGAATCTTTTCATACCACGAAATTTGAAAAAAGAAATTGATGCAGAAATTTTCCTGTGCATTTCAACTTAAAATACTTAAAGTAATTGAGCCAGGAGATTTCACCATTTTGTGGATAATATTTCTACGTATTTCTTAACACCACTACTGTACATTCCATTCAAATTTGATTTATGAGTATCCAAGCTGAGTTATCGCAGAAATTTCCCATCGTTACAATAATCTTATTTGAAGAAGTTATAAGCTGATTGAAGGCATCCTTGCGACGTACATTGAAAAAAGTACAAAAACTTTATCTGCTTTTCTTGTCTCTTTCTCTTTCCACCAGTGTCTTCATCGATGTTCATTTGCAGTGTTTATAACTCGGAACCCGAAAACGTGAACAAACAAGAAGAACTCTGTGATCTGAAAACTTAAAACTTTTTGAAGCTCAGTGCTAAATTGGTGTCAGCATTAAAGAACGTTTAGTTACTTTAATGATTTAAACATAGATTTGGCGAGATAAGAACTGAATTTTCTTTATATTTCTTTAAGAAGCAATGGTGTTAATTCTCACCATCAGTGAGTTGCTCAGGTGATGAAAGCGAACCCAACGCTTGACTGTTATGCTGTTCCTTTAGTTTCGCCGTCTCTCCTGACAACCGAAGAATTTATGTGACCCTCTTGACTTGGTTCTCCCTCGAGTATACGTATTTACATCGTTTGTCATCAGATACGAGCCGGTACCGATTCAGAGGCCCGAAATCCGTTGCTACAGAACTGCGTGGCGATCAACAGAATACGTAAACAGCTTACAGAGATACATTTTAGCTTTTAGGGGTTGAAAAACGAACCCCTATTTATCTTTCTCGTCTCCACTAGCCAGTAAAGTAAGCTCTATAGATGCGACAACATGTTTCAAACATTTCGTCGAACCGACCCTCCTCTCCCTCTTAATTTCTGTCCTCTTAAAGACTATCCGATGACGCCATGGCCCTTAGTCCATAGAAAGTAGGTTGTTTAGCTGAAGTGTTAGGGAAAGCTGACTGCCGCATAAATGAAAAAATCAATTACGAGGTCTTTCCGATACAGTTTGCATAATAATCCCATCGCGCCCTCTTTAGAAAGAAATGCGAATGTTATCTAAACCTCCTGTCCGTCTGCTCGCTGCTGTCAAGACTTCTGCCCCTCAATTTCTGCCTATCAGCTTTCTCATAACGAAGGGTCTTTAAGGAGACAATTTCCGCGCTATGAAAAGAATATTGACAAGCGGCGTAATGGGGTTCCACGCCACACAAACGGCTGACGAAGAAATTCTGTTACTTCACTAGATACCAGACATTTCTTGGTCGACAAGTATGGCGTTAATTGCTTTTTATTTACTTCGAAAAAAATTACGTTAATTGACAAACCTTTCAAACTGGAAGATAATAGTTAGTTATGTTAGGTACGTATTTCTGCAGAATGTTGTCGCGATTGCTGGTTGTGTAGCATACCATACTAGGTATAAAAGGCTAGGATTGCATGTGATAAGGAATTCGAGACGGTATTAGGGATGACGTAGAAAACTGGCCTTTCATTTTACAGTGGAAGAATGAAGAAGTCAGTAGTAATGAATTTTTTATTGCTGTGAAACTTGGT
This sequence comes from Triops cancriformis, assembly GCA_020615345.1. Taxonomy (NCBI): domain Eukaryota; kingdom Metazoa; phylum Arthropoda; class Branchiopoda; order Notostraca; family Triopsidae; genus Triops; species Triops cancriformis. The sequence continues at coordinate 29,541 of JAHZNP010000455.1, read as the reverse complement.
ACTTCGGGAACTTGGGACACGTTAGTGTCAATTCTCCATTTTGCTGTCTTCCAAAAGCGGACCAGGGAATTCTCACGTCTTCCCAAAAAGTAGAGCGAGCGTAAGAGGAATTTAAATTTATAAGAAGCAAGAGTATTGGGCCTTTTAAAATTTTCAGTATTGGTCCTCTATTTCTTCGATAAGGAGTTCATAGGGTTGATAGAAATTAACGTCGGACAACGAAATGTCTTCCTTAATGCAGTACTTCCAGTTTTTCGACAGGCAGTAAATATTTAAGGAAAGCGAAGTTTATTGCTGCCGGTAAACAGATATTAGTTCCCGATGTTACTTCAGACAAACGTTGCAGAAATATAAGAACTAATCAGCGTCCCGAGAAGGTGTAGAAATTGTGCGTTTGGTTTATAACAGAACACTCCTCGTGGTCTTTTGTTGCAGTACTTTAGATAAAAGCCAGTGCTTCTGCAGATATGGGGGCTAAATTACTGTCAGTTTTAAGCCAGTACTTTGCACTGGACGGGTTCGCTCCTGGTAGTTTGGTCCAGAAACTTATTTATGCGTTCGTGAAAAGGAAGTTTTGCTCGATATAGTACTGGAAACCACACCGGGCTCGTAGTTGCGACAAAGGTACCGGCGTAAATCCTCGCTCTTCTTCATTCTGTCTCCCTAACTTCGAAAAGGGCCGAAATTGTCTTGCAACCAGTTAACTTGCAGCCAAGTACAAAATGAAACCCTAATTGGGATGCCTCGGACCACGCCTACTCCCCCCCCCCCCCTTTCGCGCAGCAAGGCGCTTTCCTCTACTGCAGCGAAACTTGGGCATAGGATTTGTCGGGAAATTTCTGCTTTCGGAACTGTCTAGACACTAATGGAGACACAAGGAGGTGCGAAAATCCTCACACAAGCTTTACAATTCTTGGTCATTCTGAAGCTTTTAGCCTTCGCAAAGCGGCCTTTAAACTTTCCGAAACCAGATATTCACATTCACGCAGAAGTAATGTTACTGTCTTACTACGCAGAAATGATTCTACTGTCACACTCAAGTGGAAGTAATCTTACTCCTCTTTAGAGCAGAAATAGCCTTAAACGCTTTTACACAGAAATGGTCTCACAGTTGTGCTCCCTGAAGAGTAACTCTACCAATGTGCGATAATGACTTTACGATTACGTTACACAAGAATGGTTTCAGGTCATTTTATCCCTAGGCGGACCTATACCTGCGTCTGTGCAGAAATTAATTACAGTCAGAATACACAGAAATAATAAGGCTCATGTTATTTTTAGGTTTGTCCACGCAAGAACAGTCCTACGACCCATTTACGCAGAAATAGTCCCGTAGATACTTTAGTGTAGACTTCCCATCTTTTATACACAGTCAGAACCAATATTCGATATTTATTTTTCCTAACTTCTAGGTTTTTTTCACGTGGGTATTTCTATTGGTTACACCATGTATATTTTTTTATTGGATATAATTTCCGTGAAAGTGCAGAGTAGGTTAGAAAACATACTCGTGATATTCTTGAAGACATTTCCGTGGAGGAGTAATAAGAGAATCTAGCCACAAGAGGGCAGTGCTGAGCTGCAAAGGGGGAGAAACTCCAATAAGAGCGCTTTAGAATCCACGCTGTGCATTTGCTAGACAAATAAAACCAAAAAGAAATGAAAGCGAAGTCGAGGAAAGGAAATGAAGTACGAAAAAAGAATTTGCGATGTTTTGAGTTTCTCTCGCGAGACGGAAACTTGGTGGCTGTCGACAAGCTAAATTGCATTAGCGATGAGCGTGCACACTGGCGTTCAAACGTCCTGTTCCTGTGGGTTCCATTGCGAAGGGATCTTACACTAGAAATAAAAAAAGAAAAAATCCATCGCATCGTGCTATTACGGCTACTACTTGCAGTCGCGTCGTTTTCTTGTCGGTGATCGTTATAAGGTTGTGAGTACTTCTACACAGTAGCACCAAATTACACCACGAGGGCGCCTTATGGTAATGTCTCTCTACACTCTGCCCTGTGACTCAACTTGGCGCCATTTTCTCTTTGCTGTTCAACTCTACTCCAGAAGCGAGCCACTGTTACGGTTATAACTTTGCCAGTCGCGAAATAACATCCACAGACTAGGCAAACGTACCTATTGGGTCACGTACTTGATCTTTTACTCTTGTCGGGAAACTTCTGCAAGCATTGGAATGAAGGGAAGCGATAGACACGTAACAAATTGGATAAGTTCGCCAATAGATGTCAATGCTCCTCATAACCCCAACACGTGTCTTACGAAATGTCAAGGCTCTCGGTTCCGTGCGTTATGCCCAAAAGTGCATCCGAAGGTAAATATTCAGCACAATAAAGTCCAGCTATAACGAAATATCCCTAGTATAGATAGGTCTAACCAACCCTCATGAGTCTGATTACCTCAGTTTTGCAGCGAAAAGGGTTGAGCCAATCAACCGCAAAATTTAAAAGCTTCACTTGGGTAGATCTGCTGGAAACAACACGATTTAAGTTTAGAAGTATTGCTGTTACGTAGATAATGATGTTAAGACTTAGACAGGTTTCTCTATTCTATCACTATCCATATAGAAAGTAAACCGCGAACTATGTAGGTTTTTCTTTATAAAATAAAATACAATTACTAGTAAGTGTAAAAATGTATCTGAAATACGGAAAAAAATACTTCAGCACGTAACTTTTAGTGGCATTTAAGGTATCCTAGTAGGCATCTGTTTGTAACAGTTTTTAAAGTACAATTTGTTGATGATGTTTCTTTCGTTCTCTTAAAAAGGAAATTCAGCGAAAGAAGCTAGCTATTCTACAAGGTATGCCTAACTAAAAATCTTCGTTGATAATCTTAGTCTTTCCACGGTTTCTTTTCAAGTATACACCGAGTCTGCTCTAGGCTCTTTCGAGTTTAATCGTTGGAGTAATTGGGAATTATTTTGCAAAATGGATATCAGCTATACTTAAAAAGATATTGTGGTAATTAAAGCGCAATAAAAGCTTAATTTGATGAACAGTGACCAGCCTATTTTGACAAGCAGAGCGAAGTCTCAATGTGCGCAAAACGTCTGTAAATACTTGGCCACAGCATCAGTGGAATAAAGAAATTGGGAGCATGAATACCTCGACGTCATGAATGGTATAAATATTAAAATAACAAATTCTACCAAAGTGCAAATGCTCTTACTGGTATTGAATAATAGAACACCAATTTGTCTCAAACTTCGTGGTCTACCTTTTATAGAGCTAGCGATTTATGAAAGCTTCAAGTAATTCGCCAGTTAATGAAGATTAATCAGCCTCGAGTATATTCATTAGACCGCTGCGTTATTTCCAGTTCCATTATTTATTTACGTTTTTGACTCAGCGTGATACGAGAAAGCGTTCGATGTAACGAATTCGCCATAAGATTTTTTTTATCCCGCTGCAGTTGGCATGTTCTATTCTATTCGGTTATAGCGGACCACAACCGGTATCCTTCGATAGCACGTAGGAAAACAACCGTACACTGGGAACGCTACTGCGTCACCAATGACACCACTAAACTCCAGCTTACGTTCCAGAGCGACGTGGCATGGCAGATTAGCAAATCCACATCAGACTTTCCCCGATTATTTAGTAGGCATGGCGCCGAAGCTGGCATTATTGCGACGTTACATTCTACATAGTGATCCAGTTGATGTAGATAGGTTACTTAGGCAATAAGTTGCTTTGGCAAAATTAAATACGTACACTGATAAGGAGCAGAAATAAATCAGTGCAAAAAATTTGACAGGTTATAACCTGTCAAATAGAGAGAGTATACTCTCTCTATTCATTAAGCTTTCGTTTCTTTAGATTATTCCTTAAGTTGATCGTCTTAATAGAAAAACAATTGAGATTAGATATTTAAAAATTACGTTTTGCATCCAGATAGCTATATTTAATTTGCGTCAGATTAGTTCAAGAAAAGTTAGGAAAATAAAGCCATTTTGGTTAAATTTGTTTGCTGTATACACATTTCAACCCAATTAAGTATTTTAAGCAATTAATACATTTAGGTAAAGTGACTTATGTCACAACAAAAGTAGCAAGCCTGTGTTCTTTTCTTTTAATTCGAAAGTCCAGGCGTGAGCTAATTGCTCGTTCCTGAGCAAGCCTACGTTAAGAGCGAATAAAATAAAAAAAATAGAAAATGTGCCAGTGTTTTGGTCATTTGAACGCCAGACCAAAATATTTTACCGACTCCCAAGAGTTTTATTATACAAAAAGTTCTATTACACGGTTATCAAGTGAACCAGAGTAGAGTAGTGATATTTTACAGGATTAAGGCTATGGTGCATCTTACCGTGATATAAGGAGATCACATGCTAAACGTCATCAGTGGTTTCGACAAAACTACTCAGTATTTCATTAAACAGTCTCGACAGTCAAATTTTGGATTCTAATTTCAACTACAAATCATTGAAACCTCATTTAAAAAATTATTCGTAGATTTATAAAGAAAAGAGTCAAATTTCAAACTTTCGCAGAAATTGCAATTTCAGAGATTCGATCGCAAGGTCCACTAATTGTCGCTTAAAAGTATAGATTTGTCAAAAGCGAAATTCAAGCCCGGTCTTTAGTTTTATACACTGTTAAAAAACTTCTGCGATTTGTGGAGAAAAACGTCCACGAAAAAGGGGTAAACGAAAGTGCAGTGTTTTCTTCTCACTTTTTTCCGTCTGCAGCACCCTCTCAGTAGAGGAGGGATGGGACAGTTTACACGTGGGACAAACCGTGCAAAAATCATTACTAATGAACTACGACAGATTTGGATCTGAAAAAAATTGTACACTTAGTGAATACGACGAAGCTTTCATGAGGAAATTTTCGTCGAAAAATATTGAACCGTTTTTGAGAAAATAAATAAAAACTGAATTTTTGGCACTTTTTGTAAGAAACGGGCCCTGATTATTTCGTTGTAGCACTCATAATGTGTATCTAAAAGTAAAATAAAAATTATTTTTATGTAGCTGACAAGTTGGAGAATAACTCCTCCAAAGGTTTGTTCTAAAATCGCTGTCCTTTTTTTGCACGAGATTTTAAACTCCAAAGGGATGATTTAGTGCGATTTGGACTCAGCCATTTGCATTGCCTTTTCTTGTTGTGAATAATCATTTTTACGAAATCGTGAGTTTCCTTGCACTGACTTGAGCTAGGATGATTCCTATATCGAAAGGGAGTATAACTGTTAAGTTTCGTTTAGATATTTCAAGTCTATTATGTATTTTTAAAAAAGGCTACCTATTAGTTTTCTTATGGCAAAACACACGGACAAAT
>JAHZNP010000455.1:0-24147 GCA_020615345.1 Triops cancriformis | reverse complement strand
TCTCATTTGATAGCCAAGACACCAGGCCATCTAACGAGTATAGTTTTAAGCTACAGTTTTGTCTCCACGTGAAGTGAAAAATAAACTACAGAAAAGTGTCCACACTGTCCCATCCCTCCTCTAACTGGAGTTTCCGAACTGCACTTTTAGGAGCTGCCAAGCTGTTAGAAAGTGAACCTTCGAATCTGCAGTATTAAGAAGTCTGGCTTCTAAACTTGCAGCCCGAGAACTGCACTTTTAGAAGTAGTTGTGTTTCAGTAATGTAAACTCTAATATGCAGTGACTAAAGTGCATTTATTTCTGTTTTTCGACGTTTTGTTTCCTTCATTACAAACAATTACAAAAGTATAAGGCACAAAAGCATAATATAACGGAAAGAAAAGGTAGCAAGATGAGACACAAATACAAACACACTCAACTACATTTGGAACACAAGTCTTTACAACTAAGTGCAGCTCTGACATGGTCGATGGCTATTATGCTGGTTATCATATTAGGCCCATTGGTGCGTCTGTCGTTCTTTTATAAGTTTGTCGCTCAGTCTGCCAGCCGACACTATGAACTAGAAATTTTAAAGCTATAAACTTTGATAAAATATTACTTGCATTCTTTTAAAGTTTGCTTTGAGACACTTAACAGCGCTGACACATTTCATGGCTATTATGTTGGTTATCATATTCGGCCCATTGGCGCGTTTGTCGTTCAGTCTGCAAGACGACACTGAACTAGAAATTATAAAGCTAGTAAACTTTGATTAAGCATTACTTGCATTCTCTTAAAGTTTGTTTTGATAGATACTTAACTCTTAAACATACTTTTTGATACATTTACTGCTGTTAGTTTGTCTCCTTGGACTTCCTACGGACTCTTGTGCATGACTGTTTACATTTTGTTTTCATTGTTGTTCCTTCCTGTGTTCGTTATGAAAAAAAAACACTGCAGAAACGGCGAAAATCGGGACTGCTAAACTTGCAGCCTTTCCTCTCTCTTTTACCCCGTGTCCGGTTTCAAGAGCAGTCGCTACAGAAGGTGAATACTGGAGCTGCCAAAAGTGCAGCTTTTTCCTCAGATTTTTTTCTTATGTACGCTTTCTGACGGTGAACGTGCAGAAAGTGCAGCTTGTCTGCAGCAAATGAAGCACTTTAAGTGTCGATTTTCGGACTCATTTTTAACAGTGTAGTTATTTTATCACTTACCACTATTAATTATCATTTAAGAAATCCCAGAAAACCTTTTAGGAGCTAAATCCGAAACCAACCGACAGTTTCGAATTCTGCTTTTGCCAGTAAATTAGGTAAACTGTGCTTTAGTGTACCTTGAGGTCAGTGGCGTATCCAGGGGGGGGGGCAGGGGGTTTGGACCCCCCGAAATTTTTATTTTATAATGGGGAAGATAGGGAAATGACCAAGTGTCCAAAAATTGCATATGAAGACCCCCCCCGAAACTCCCCCCCCCCCCCAGAAATGAAATCCTGGATACGTCACTGCTTGAGGTCGTATATGTAACAAGGCTTTTTCAAAAAAGAGTTGAAGTTTGATTTGCTTTTTACAAATTGACTAAGATGTTTAAGAGAAAACCTCGACGGTTTGCATTAGTTATCACAATCCAAAACTACTGTTGAGATTGTTTATGAAATATTGTGTAGTTTTGGCAGAATCACTGACGCCGCTTAGCGTGATTCCTCTACATCACGGTTAATTATACCGTAGCCTTAAAGGGAAGAAACTGAAAATTTGTTTATTGGAGTTGGCTATGGTTGAGTAAAACACTTAACAGGTAACAGTTACTATATTCGCGCAACTAAGGGAAAATCTGTGCTACTAAGTAACCGAGCAGTGTAACTCACACGCGTACACACATGTTCATCGGTATCCCTGGTGAATAAGCAATATACACTGTAAGGGACATTGAGTGTCAGGGACAGAATTAGACCTTTAACCCCCTTCTAATGAACCAAAGTACGAAACGGTGTTGTGCTCCTCGGGCTATTTAGCTTTTTGCCAAAGGGAAAGCTGGCTTTCTAAGCCGATATAGAGGGCACGTGGGTACCCATAGCGATCGAAACTCGTCATTGGTGGGTGTTACTTAAAATCTTCCGTTCGCCTGAGGATTATGTGAACGACTCCCGAAATTGAAATTCTACTATTTTGACAAGTCTTGCTGTAGAAATCTCAGCGTGTTTGTGTAGTTTTTGCAGAACTATTTTTCTTTTCTTTCTTCAGTGATGTATTGCTTTGACGTCACAGTGTTATTTTGTATTCCTCGATTTAAAAAAATGGAAAAGAATGTGTAACGTAAGAAGGTGCCGTAGTTGCGCCCCTTTGGATGATGAGTTCCTAATCGATAGTTTAGCCGACAGGAAGAGAACTGGAAGTGGTGGATTGTTTGTGGTTGATTTAACACCTTGGTAACCATAGACCACATACTTAACAAAGTTTTATTCTTCGATTTCGGTAACCAGGAAGAATTTGGAGGGTTTCTAGCCAATTTGTCTTACGAAATAAATATTACAAATTGTAGGTCGGGTTTGTGGATCTATTTCTGTTGTTGTTAGCCAGAAATGGGTGGAGGAAGAAGAATGCAAGTGTGAAAGAAATCGATTCAGGTAGCTTTTCATCACCTTGCTGCAACTAAAGTTGACTTTTCATTAACAGCAGACTTGGGCGACTGCAGACTCCATTGTCAGACATTAATTTCCACTAGACTTTGAAAAGAAATTGTATTCCTTTACCAAGGAAAGTAGGGAGACGCGAAAAGCTTAGGTTAGCATTTTTCTAGGGGATTTGTAGTCCACACACACACATATCCCCAGAAACTGAGATGGATGATTTCGGAGGGAAGGAAAACTAATCATTTTAGGATTAACTTTGAAAAGATTTTTGTTTTCCAAGCGCAGGGTCGTTTGGAAGGATTTTGAAAATTACTTGCTGGCGCGTAGCGAAGTACAAAATAAGAATCTCTAGCTTGTCATACCTTTTTTCTTTGAAAAGAGAGATTTCTTGCTGTCCTGCGAATGAGTTGCTGAAGGAATATGATTACACAAGCTAATTCATTTCGGGCACAAATTTGAGTTGCAGTTACGTCCATCCTTTCTTGCCAAAGTCAAGAATTTCCTTAGCATTGCGAGTCTCATAGGGAGGGGTCTTGCTCAATGTGATATATTTCTGGCAGAAATTTGAGGTGGGAGATTGATTGGCTTTTGTCGAGAACTGCGAAGCTTTAGAAAAATCTTTCTAACCTTTTCAGAGTGAAGCAAAAACGTGCTCATTTTTGTAAAGAATGTTTTAGAATGTTGCTGAACATTTCCCAAGAAGGACGTAAACAAAATTGACAGAAATATATGATCGCCACAGCAATATGAGTTGACGCAAACTACTTTGAGGTCTCAAATTCCTAAAAGGTTTGGATCACAAGAACGCAAATAGATTGTCAAAGGGACTTCTTTAAGCTTTATCGAGGATAAATATTTCTTTGTAGAATTCTCTTCCACACCTTTGGTCCGGTTCAGTAATTTCCTCCTACTGGACAGCTGATGGACGCTGCGAGACTAGTCTTTCTCCAAGGAGGCGTTTGAATTCAGACGAAAACTGCAGAACTGTCACATTTCCCAATTGCTAATAAAAATCAGAATAGCTGCAGTATTCGGTGGACATTTAGACGTCATTTGATTTTGCTTACTGTGGCCGAGACGCAATATTTCTTTAAGCAGAGTGTGATTGGATTTGTGAAGCCAGAGCTTTCCAGGAGACGCCGCAGTCGCACTGAGAAACATCAAAAGGCTTCGAAGAAAGAAATGGCGTAATAATTAGTCAGCAATAATCAGCGTGAAAACGTAATTAACCATTGCGCGATGTTCTGGAGTAAAGGAAAAAAGTAAGAATATTTAAATGGGCATCATTTGGGTACAATTCGCTGTTCCTCCTGGGAGCATGAACTTCAATAATGAACTTTTTAATTTCACTCACGTCAGTTATACCGTTCCTAATTGCTTTCTTTTGTTCCTTCGCTTCTGTGTAGTAAGGCTGAAAAATGTAATTAGAGCAACGAAAGCGGATTTAGAAAAAGTTTCGCTTTTAGCCCAGAAAAATTTTCAAGCTAACGAACTGTGCCTTGTATTAGCGGTTGCCGTAGGCACGCGTTATAGCCGGTGCTTTGCACTGTAATTGTAGCCGTTCGCGGTTCCGTTCCACAATGGGCGCTACGCCGGGGACAACAACGAGGCAGGCAATCTGACTTTTCTCCGTTTATCTCAAGCATCCTATGACACATTGCAGTCAAAGTAATAAAATAATTCCTTTTTAATGTACCTTACACTTCTTTGTCATCATTTATCGATATATGCCCTTTTTATTTTATAAAATATGGCCTGTTTTCGGATCCTCTACTTTTCCCCGTCTGGAAAGAGATTTTGAAAATATATGAAAATGGTATCTTTCCCTGTATAGCTATTTATTTTATCATTGTATACTATTCATCTATACTGCGTGATTTTTTTTCTGTTATTATATTGTCATACAGCTAGAAATTTTAGCTTCAATTTAAGCTTGCAGATAATTCCAAAGTGTAATCGGTCAGAGTGGAAATGCAACATACTGCTGGAATCGGCACTTGGATAGGGATATCGTCAAAGACCTTTATAGCTTCCTTGAGTGGACAAGGGCAGCATATGCAAAGTTCACCGGGTACACGGTATCGTGGGGTCAAAAAATGGAATTGACCTTTCGAGAACGGGATTGGTTTTCTCCTCCATCTTCTTCTCGGTGTCCATAAAATTGGCCATTTTATTTGCCAGCTTCAAACTGATGTGGCTTCCAGTGGCCTCTGTTAGAACTACCAAGGGACTTCGAAACTCACGTGACGTCACGGAGCGATATCGAAGGTTTGCGTGGGTTATAAAACTTATGCTGGATAGTTTGGCAACCGAGTGAGGTTGTAAATATTGATCATTATTTACCAATTTTCTCCCTCTCCTTCCCACTCTTCTTTTCTTAGGCTATAATTCCACTTTCCCCCGGTGCCCGGCCTCCAAACTCACTGTCGTAAAATAACCATGGGGAAGCCGTAAAAAAGGAGGAAAAATTACTTGCAACCAAGTCGAATTTTCTCACGACCCACCAAAAAAACAAAGAACTCTAACCGAAGTGAAGGAAAAGTCTGAATAGATCATTTTTTCCCCTTGATCCGTTACGGAAATGATGGGTTATCTAATAAGGGTTACAGAGAAAGTTTCTTCTTACCAATTTAAAAAGTAAAAAAGCTTACACAGAACCGTTGCCAAGATATTTCTTCGTTAAAGTTCAAAGCAAAGTTGTTATAGCAACGTGTTTTTTTTCTCTTTCTGTGGTGTGTGGTAGAAATTCTAAGGACAGAACTGTCAATCAAACGGTTTTCGAAATTATTTGAAAGGTATCAATTCATAGAGAAATGTAACAAAAGGAGGTTATGAGCTCAAAGTTTAGATCGAGTGTAATTTGCGGTTCACATTTCGCACATGGGAGCGTTCAGGAAATGGCAGTAATTTAGGTCCATAAAGGATGGAGTTATTTGCGCGGGTGATAGAAACTTGCAAGCTGTCAGGTGGAAAGGAGGCGTGGTCTGACGATTATCCTAATGATTACGCAAAGAAAGGGTAGAATACTGAACGTGGGTAATGAGAAATGTGTTTTCTATATAGGACTTTCAGCTTTCCCCTCCAGTGGACGAGTTCATGGCCGAAAACACAGGTTGGACTCGCAATGAACTGACACCATTTCACCCCTTTCTTTGCCGTCTTGGGTTTTCCACTTTTCATGAAGACAAAAACGTTAAGTGGAATTGACAAGGCGGAAGAGTATTCGTAGCGGTTTTAATGGTCCCTTGGACTGTACAGCCCGGTCGTTTTACGGTTTATTTCTGCTGGTACCGAAGGGAAGGGGAGCTGGGGTGAAGTTAAGTCAGTAAGTAACGGCAACATCTCCTTTGGGGAGAAGAATTGTGTGAAGGGCGAAAAGTGGTTCGTTTTTACTGCCGTAAAAACGGAAAAGTAGTCCAAAAGCGCAGGAAACTTTCAATCCAGCATGAATACAACCGTTAAAGGTCCGTCTTTTGCCGAACGGGAAGTTCATGGCTCCCTCTTGCGGAGGGGAACTTAGACCCCAGGGATGGGCAGAACGGTTTATGATTTCGTGAAAGTGTATCGACAACATTATAAAAGGGAGTCCTCGACATGAATTTTACAAGCTGAATAATACTTTGTAATTTTAAATTCTTTTTGGAACGAGGACAAACTGAAGAAAGTGTCGCTCGTTCTATTTTTAAGGTGTAGTTCCAAGGGATAGTTTGACCCAAGCTAGAGTTCGAGGGTTAAACAAATTCTGAGATATTTCTTTGAAAAATTAGAGACCTTTTTGTGAAAAATTTTTATTGCGTAAGAATTTCGTGTTATTCCCCTAGAGAAAGAACGAAACGAAGTAAGGCGTGGCTTGTATCGTTCTCATGATTTGTAACCGGGGTGTATTTTAACACGAGCTAGTACATGAACAGTACACGATTTGTCACATGTCTCTACACGGTATGGTGGGGAAAATATTTTTCAATGCTTGTGATAAAAGCAAGCTGCGCTAAGATTCCCAATCATTGTTTTGTGTGAGCAAACTTGAGGAAGCTTAAGAGAATTTCGATCTGGCGACAGATTTAAGAGGTTAATTTGGATCGAGTCAGGGACTAAAAGGTAGACGGTTATCAAAATTTTGTAGTAGTAAACTGTGAAAAATTATTTACGTTCAAATCCGAAATAAATTAGTTTTTAGATAACCATGCTCCCGCCTGCGTCCGCGCTGTGGGCACTGTACAAAGGAAACTTATCTTCGGTAGGGACCTAACTACAAAATAATCTAAAAAGTTTTTTGGTAGAGGCAAATTTTCTTAATATAATGCAAATAGTGTCAAAAGTAAATTGCTTTGAGATTTCAGTTTTGTACGATAAGCTAAAGTAACGGATGTCACATTCGTTACGGCTCATGTGGATAAACTGTTATGTGAATCTCGATCCGAGGTAGGCGACAAACGGCTCGAGTTTATAGAATAGTCCTGCAATATTAATGTTAGCCTTAATGCATGAACCAACTAGAGGCTATTACATTAAAGGTACAATTGATTTTTTTTCTTTGCGAGGAAGTGACATGACTGTCGTCTCGCCGCTGGACAAACAAATGATTTTAAATTGACCGGAAGTAGGGTGCCAACCGCGTGGGATTTTTCAGATTTTTCGTAACAGTAATATACCTTCATCCATTTTCGTTTGGAGAGGCAAAACTAAATTTATTAATGTACAGTACTCGGCACATAAAACGACCCAAACAAACCTAACGGCCCGGCAGTTGCGCGAGTGGTGTCCCACTTTTCCATCGGTCGAACGTTTTTGACCCGCAACAAGGCTTGCTCACAGTGGCGTAGGACGTTAGCAATAAGACGGGTTGTTTGGGTCGTTTCATGTGCCGAGTACTGTACAATATGTCCAAAAAAAATTTTGTGGAATGAGCTGTGCTGCTCTTGATAACGAATTAACTGAAGCTTCAAAGAGTCAGACTATGGGTAATTTTTTCCCCGTTAAAACTTGTAGTAAAGGGGAAGAGAAGTAGAGGAACTTTGTAAGTCATTAGTATGATGTTACGAAAAGAAAATAACGAGTAATTTTAAATTGTAAATTACCTTTTTTCCTGGAAATGAAGTTATAGACCATGAATTATCCTCCCTATACAACTCCATTTTCCCCCCATAAGATCTCGTAATCACCTATGGTATTTGCTCAACTAAATTAAAAAGAACATGAAAGACGCATATCCAAGTCTTCTCTCTTCCGTACAGTTATACATTCCGTTTCTTATTAACTTGCCGCAAAAAATTTTCACATCGAACTTCCCACACATCCTCTTTATCAAATATATGAGCACGAATTACGCAGATTTATGTGGGTAGAAACTTAAGGATAACTGATTTACTCCGTTTCCTCGTCTCCTCTCTTTTTCTCCAAAGAGAACCCTAGAGCTGAAACCCAGAAGACAGGATGTGTTAGGATTACTTGACTGAAACGAAATGATCCCGGGGTTCTTGATATTGTATTTCTTTACTCTACGGCGACGCACCCTTTTACTCCATTACTATAGAGTGAGAAGAATGGTATAAGTAAGAGCGAACCCCGCCGAGGTTCTAGGAATGAATTAAGCTTAAGAATTACGACTTGACTAGCAAGAAAAACCGTCTTCCTCTTCTGAATCATTTTTTTTCTACTGTCCTCTTCTGGTCTTCTTGAGTACTACGTAATATTTCTATGAAATTCTTGTAATGGTGTCATTTAACCTAACGTGTTCTCTTCAATAACAAACAGTTTCAATAAAAAAAAGAAAGTTGCGACCCCTAAGTACAAGAAAATGATGACAATGATCTCCATCGCCAAACTTCCAGGAAACTAAAAGTAGCTTCGGTGGAAAAAAAGCAAAGATACAAGCTTAAAAAATCGTTCAAACATATAATCTGCTATAAGTTCCAATCCCTGGCACACGAAGTCCAGAAAAAACATTGCAAACTTGTCGTTTCTAAGCACAGTGAAAGTTGGAGTTTGCGTTTTTTAAGGTAAAGTTGCTATTTTGTATTGATCCAACGTTCCAACTTGACTTTTTCTCTTGACCAGGAAAATTAATTGATTTAATGTCGCGTAAGAATAGTGTACCAATGTCCGACGAGGTGTAATTTTAAGCTTTCACTCTGATTTGATCCCAACACGGTGTGTGGCGCATTCAGAAAATTTAGACACTCTATTGTTTAAACTTCTAGGGAAAAAAAGCTAAATGACGTGCTAGGAACTAGACATGGGTATTTGGTACAAGTTTCTTAATGGTTTGAATCACGGAATCAGTTCAGCCTTAAGTTCGTTAAATAGTTCTTGAAGTATTAATATCGTAATTTACTTTAGTTACAATCCTGACTTCAGAAAGCGAACAAGGTGTTAAAATCGACTAACTGCAAATTGATCGGTACCGCCTATATTTGTTGGACTTGGCAACCGTTGTTTACCATAAAATGTTGATTTTATGGAAAGTTGTTGTCTGAAAGAACGAAAAAGTACGCAAAGAAAGAAGGAAAAGAAATAAATCTGTCGTGTGGATTTTGTGCTCAATCTCAGGAGAATCTGGGAAGAAATATTAGCCAGTGTTGGCTGCTGGTATTTCTTCGAGGGACGCTTTGGGCTACAGTGACAGATGACTTGCTGTGCATACGCGAATTTACGAAAGTGCTTTGTCACTTTCTTTCAAGTTAGGGCGTTTCTTTTTGGCGCGCCAACCTTTATGTGATGGATGAGTGTAGTTTTACAACTTCTGTGAAGATTTTCAGCCGGTTACTGTCTTGTTAACAAAGTTCTTTTATCCTTTACCGACACTCCGAAACAAAGCTTAACAACGTTAGTTCAGCCTCCCATTATTTTTTGCAACTCTATTGCTGGTGAAGAGTTTTGGTATTATTAAGAATTCTCATTCATTAATTCTAATACGTCAAAATTCTTGGATACTGCTGGGAAACTTCCCAAGTTCTTTGAGCTTGGATTTCTCCGAATTCATTAGACGTAATAAGGTACGCGTCAAGATCGACGCATACTTGATGATAGATAGCATTCTTTGGTTTACTCCTTAGTGCCACAGAAAAGGTACCGAAAGAAAGGTCTGGTATACTTCGGTACTACAATGCATCATCTTAGACGATAACAATGGAGCAGATTTTTCTTTTCTTCAGTTCGCTTTTTTTTCAGAGTACTGGGAGCTGCGTAATCAAAGAAAGAATTCTTTGTTGTGCCTTGAGCTATTTTTTCTTGCGTCATTAAACACGTGCTGACGAATGATCAAACAGAATTACATTGATCCTGTGCAATTTGTGTATATTATAATAAGAATTAATTGTCCCGAGCCTACAATCCTCTTTTCTTCCATCCCCAGTAGGGTTTTAGTATCAAAATTTTCCATTAATTTAGTTCATTTTTTACAGCCTCATCGGCTTAGGTAGGTAAGTGGGTCTCTTAGACCCTGAGTATAGTAAAAGAACGAAATGGAAGAATACTGGCAAGGCTTGGGTGGGTCTTAGAGTGATCGTTGGGTGCTTTGTGCGAAGGTAGGGCAAGGGTTGTAACAAGGGTGACTACCGGGTGTTGCATTATTAATCTTGACAGAAATCAATGTTGCCGGACCTATTACTACCACCGAATCCCCCTTCATGGCTATGAAACCATTTCTCATTGTCCCTTTACTCAAGTTTGGGAGTGTTTTGTTTTTTGAAGCTGACAAGGGTAGCAACGGGGTGGGCTGATCTCAGGGTGAGGTGATGAGAGGAATGTGCGAGAAAAAGTGAGAGAAAGGAATGTAAGAGGCAGCGAAATGGTATAGCCTGGTATTAACAAAAATGTATTGATCAAAACTTCTATCGCTTCTGGGGCCAGTGTTTTGTACTCCAGCCAGCCAGTATTGCTCAGACTGGGCTCATTAAGAACGTTATGTTAGGTTGGGTCCTGAAAAATAAATACAAGCCATTACAAAGAACCTGCACAATACATTTCGGGAATGACTTCCTGTGCCGAGAAAAAAAAACATCCAGAAAATTTTTTATTTGAGTTTTTAAGGCAACAGAGAGTTATCCTCAGATTCTTGGGGATCATTTAGAAAATTTAGGAATGATTGCTCTATGCCTACGGCCTAATGAATCATTCATATTAAATAACGGTAATAGGCTCTAGTATAGTTCCGTGTAATGGGTAATTTTGGATTTAATTTCCCACGAGCAAAAGGAAATCTCAAAACCCAGGAAACTGGGGATTTAAATCCTTCATCTGTCAATGTTTAATTTCCTTTCCAAAGACAAAAATTTCCTTCGTTGATGAAATTCCCAAATGCCAGCAAGTTGAATGAGCCCTAAGCCAAGTTACCATGTCTTTAAAAATAAAAAAACAGAACTGTAGGAAAGAAATGTGTCAAGGCTTCAATGAAGTACTAATAGTGTTAATTCCAGCGAAAAACGCAACTTCCACAAGGAGAAGAAGATTTGGGTATTATAGAGGGCTTCGCTGGAAAAAATTGTTGATCCAGAAGAAGCTCCCCAGAATTGAGGGGAGAACAAAAGACAAGCTAATGAAGGCCTCGCCCCATAATCCTCCCTCCCCTCCCCTCCCCTCCCCTCAACACATATAAGACACATACACATGCACATTGACTATCGTTCCCTATAAAGCCACGCGGTACCGCCAAGCTAATTAATCCCAGCAGCACAGATCACCCCGTCCCTTCAGGCCAGTACTGTACTGTACAATCATTCCCTTTAGGAAAGCGGATTAGAACTTCTTACACTCGCAATAGCGGAGTTTGGGGTGTCGAGAAGAGAGAAAATGATTCGTATTAGGAAGCTTTAAGGTAGACTTGTAACCAAACTAGGGAGATTCCAATTCCATTTCTATTACTGCGTTTGTCTTTATTTCGCCCCCCCCCCATTTACTGAAAGTGTCTCAGTGACAGGTATGCATTGCCGGAAGGTCGGGTTGCACGGTTATGAACTAGGCAGGGGTTGCAGTTCCATCTTTTTACGAATGAACACCCATCTGAACACAAGCAAAGTCCCTTTTGTGCAACACTCAATCTACATCCATCTTGGTACAAGCTACTAAACGAAAACCCGGTCTGGCAGTGCAGATGTTTATATCTCTGCTCTGCGTTACGCTCCGTAGAAGCACAGTACTGGCAACTGGCGCACCCTTAGGCAGCCAGACGGTTTTTATACACAAGAACGCAAGAAAAAAATACATTTGGTAGAACACATCTGCACCACGTTCCCAGTAACCTGCTTAATCCACAGTCAAGTCACCTCAGGAAAAGAAGTACGCTCAATTGGCAATCTGGTGATAATTGCCTTTTTTTCACGCGGACCTGATAAAAAAAGAGAAAACATTGTCGCATAGTTGCTTATCAAGATTCTCTCGCGCAAATAAACAAAAACAGTAAAAGAGTTTGAGGAGTCGTCCACTTGAGACTGAAGACAATGCGTAGTAATAACACCTTGCTGGAGGAGGCTGAGGTGGATCTAAACAAGGAGGACATGAGTTGTTGTCCAGGATCGTTAAAAGGCGAGTTAGAAGGCCTGGGAGGGGTAGAAAAAAAGAGCAGTTTAATTTAGTTGCCTGTACTTTTTGGAAACGAAGCCCCCCAGACCTGACAGAACACAAAACGCCCCAAGAAAAGGGGCGAAAGAAAGGGGTCTATAAAACAAGACTCGTAAAGAGTGTTCGCCAAGCAAGGATTCTGCTGAGTAGTGAAATGAGTTCGTAGCGTGCCAGTAGTGGGTGAAAAGCAATTAAGACTCACACATACAAACACACACAGACGCAGATACACCGTTGGTAAACGACGGGATCTAGAGAAAAGAGCTCCAGCTAGGAAAAGGGCAAACTAAATTGACGAGGATCCAAGTTAAATTTACAAGCCAGAGAGCCATGCGAGGGGTTTCCACGTCCGGAACTGACTTGCTTACGGTCGCAATACGGAAAAGGTAGTGTAGTTTGTCATGCAGAGCAGGGTGTAACACTCTTCTAGGGGGGAGGCGAGTGACGCTCGAATGTCGCGGCCGTCAAGTTCCGGGAGACTTTTCGATGTCACTCTTCGCGCTCTGGAGCAGCCTACGGCATAGATAGTTTATGTTACGCGTCGGAGACGTCAATAAGACCGAGGCGCTGGCATTTTTTGCTTACGGGCCCTACTGTAGCGTACCAAAGGAGTGAAATGTAGTTCTTCTCGTAATTCGACGATAGCTTGCAGGCGCAGAACCTGCAACGAAGGAGATTACTTAGGAGAGATCTCGGGTTCTACCTCTTGTTTTCTACTGGAAATGGAGATTTTTTCTTTCGCTGACTTCCAGGCATTCCCATACCCCTTGTTACAAATCTGCTGGAAAACTCATGGCGCAATGGACTCACCCTCAACCGCTGCGAAACGACACTACGCAGGATATACATAATACACGAGCGGCGAGTTACCTCAACTTAGCGTTATGTCTCGCAGTTTGCGCTTAGCACCAGCTTAGAGTCGATATGCATGGAAAGGTTTTTGTTTTCAACGATGCCTGTTGTGAGAAAGAATTTTGTGGTAGTAAAATAACGCGTCACAAGGGAAAATTAGTTTAGGGAATTTACTCATTTTTCGTTTGTAACACAACTTTATTTTCTGTGACTATCTCTGTGCTAGAAGCTACTTCTCACATGGTGTTTCGTTTGTGAAGAAATTCCTCTGACCTACAAAGAACTATAATATACACATTAAAGTGAAAAACTTTCAATGTTAGTATTGATATCTTCCAGTGAATTTGAGTTCTCCTTTTCAGAGCTTATTGCAAGTAATTAACTTTTTAAAAGGAGCGAATCGTTTTAGTACTTCAAAAGGACATGAACATTTCTTAGACTAAAGACTTAGCTTTGACCTTTTGAGTGTAAGATTCTGCAGCGCTTTATTATGCAGAAGACCTAAGAGCCTGGTAGTATAAGGCGAAGAAGCAAAAGCAAAAAATACGGATGTGAAATGGAACAGACCTCACATGAAAGAGCTTGCTTCTCCCATCAGAGTCGCAAACATCCCGGAACTAAATTATTGCAATTTTTATGCCAAATTCAGCTCAAGATTACTCCTCAGCGAGCTACGAACACAAAACACGAGGAACGTTACATGAGATGAAACGAGGTAGTGAATTGCTAAAAAATAACTAGTCCTTTGCTAATTATTACTGTTCTACCCTTATTATCTTAAGTCTGGGTTGCTTCCTTTCTAGTTAATTGCATCGTAAATTTTAACCCAATACTAAATAACCAATTACATTAATACAGTTCCTTCCCTTCTTACGTTGGGATGTTAATATCCTCTTAATTTAGCTATCCTTGGAATTAACACTTCCAGTAATTTCTAGTAATTTTTAGATCCAGTAATTTATAGATAAACATTCACAAATCAGTTTTCTATAAATTTGTTTGTTTGCAAAGCTTCCGTATCTCAAACTATTGGTGCTGTTTACACGGATATGTACGGTTCGTGCCGACATATTTCTTTGGGAGGGGTTCCTCATTATTTCTCCAACTAAGCGAGTACTTCTTCCTCTTTACTAGAGAATTTCGCAAGTTAGAAGACGACTCTGTCTAATGAATGTAACAATTAACTACATCACGAAAGGAACACAAGGTTTAGCCCGTACTTGAGTGCAAAAAAAACATTGAGGAAATTTCTCAACGTTCGGCGTAATGTGTTTACCTAGCAAAGAAACGCCAATTTAGTTTGCGTGTGCCTTTTCGACCAATGACTGCAAGACCAGCTTTCCATTACTTCGATGAATAGCATCCCTTGCTAGACGACTGCTCGCCTGTGGAGTTTGGAGAAATACTTAGCTTTTACTAACGCGTACATGTACAAGACGTTGACTAGTAGTGTCCCAACTCTTCGAAAAGAACTGCATACATACATAAATGAGCCAAAAGGTCTGTACTTTGCTACCAGTCCCTTTTCTCAACTCCCTGAAAAGTATGAGAAAGAGAAAAAGAAGCCCAATCTTACATTATTAACTCTCACTCAGCATACCTAATCTGCTTTTCAGCTCGATCTAAGCGACTTCGGTACATTGGTTCCCAGACTTAGTCTTTTTCTTCGCCTTTGCTTCTTTCCCTACGCTTTTATCTCCATTACTATTAATAAGAACTGTTCACAGCTTTGGCAAAAACAACAAAAAGTCTTGCACCGGCTTTCAAACACTAATAAACCTCCTTTTTTTCCTAGAGACACCATTTTGAGTGGAAATGCACATTTGCATTCACCGAAAGGCCGTTAAAGTTATTGATCACGCTACATTGACCCATTTCTCCGAAATATTAAGTAACATTTCTTCCATAAGGGCTAATTCTTTATCCTCGATTGAAATCAGAACTTTCCGAGTCAATTGTCGAGCCTTAATTCAGTTTTCCGGGAATCAGCTAATCCCGACTCATCTCGTTCCATTTCTCTCAAGCCCTTGTACAATACTAGAAGAAATATAGCGCTCATACTGGAAGAAATGCTACTTACTACTGAAAGGCTTGCTGTTAGAAGTGCAAGTCTCGCCCTGTTTTATTTGTATTCCTGGAAGAAATAGTACCGGAAGGAAATAATTCTGGAAGTACTGGAAAGTTACAAGCTTTATATGGTATTCTTTGGCAGTTAATTTCTTCCATTGGAATCCTGCTCACATGCATGTATTGCTGCCAGATTTAAAGCTTGTACCGAACGTTTTCCGTTGTAAAGAAATATTGGTTCCGTTTCACAGAGTGCTGCAAAGCGTGCAATGGCGCCACCGGACCAGAAGCGAGTGCTCTGTTATCAGAAAGTCCGTGGGATGAAGCCTTGACCGGTCCCACGTTCGATCCCATGGTTCCTGAAGAGGTTACCACCGCCGTAGGACAAACTGCGTACCTCACGTGCCGCGTACGTCAACTAGGCGACCGGAAGGTACGTTGCAGCAATTTTCCCTACATTTTCTCACCTTGTGTGTCTTTCGTTTTTAAGCTTCCAAAGTAATTGTACTAGCATTCGAGCTTGGACCCAGCTCGCTTGTAGGTGACTTATAGGTAGAAGGAGTGACTATTTTTATTTGGAAACTGAAAACGAAAAAGAGGAAGACAGATTGAAGGGAAGGAATGAAAAGAATTGTTGTGTCTCTACAAAGCTTCCGCGATAATTTAGTTTTGCTCCTTTCTCCCTACAAATAACTGTTTTGGACACTTTGAAGAAGAATCCTGTGTCGGGAGTCTTATAACATGACAAGCAATTTGAACGGAAGGGGAGGAGGGAAATTTAGTTGTTGGGCTCCCCGGAGTGTCAAAACGCAGTAATAAGGTACGCAAAGACTGGAGTCGAAAACTTGTTTTTCTTCCCAATATCTGCTTTATCTAAGGATTTTGTTTTTTCGTTTCGGGTTTCGGTTGTGTATTGATCCACAAATCTTTCTAATTTATCTCCTTACCCATTTCTACTCACTTGTTGTAACCTTTGTTCCCCTGTGAACTGAACCGCACATTTCTGCCCATATAGCTGTCTTACCTCAAGTTGCCATCTTGTTTAGTTAGTATCAGAAGTTTGGTGTTGTCCTGTGCCAGTACTGGAAGGAGAGTATTAATCTTAGTCGGCGTGTAAGAGAATTTCTGCTATTATTCTTGGCGTTATAGGCTGGGGGAAGAGAAAGTCTTTTGTTTATTGTTATGCCCAAGTTCCTGTTCAAGTTTGATTGACGTCACTATGACTCGGGCCTGCGACGCAATTAACGGTACGGAAGTGACACATTGCTCAGTTGTGAATAGAAAGCCATTTAACAATGACAGGGACGAACGCGCTGGAAACTTGGCTTTTCAATTCTGACAGGGACACAAACAAGAATTTTTCCACATTTAGTTTTTAATCAACTGCCTAATTGAAAATTCTCAACTTCCCGAAGATTCACACTAATTTCTCTGCCAAAAATGTGTTCATTTACGCTAATCAAGCTTTATTGTAAGGCAGAGTGAGGCTCCTTCGATTATTTTTCATTTTTTTTATCTTGCGTTTCCCGTAATTAACGAAACGGAGTACTGTTTTGTGATTTAAGAAGTCATGTCACCCGCCTTGCTTTACTAGTTGGGCATTTTCTGTTTATATTTATTAAGCTGGTGATATACTCATGTCACATTTTGACCTAAGGTACCCCGTACTTCGGGCATCTTCGATCACATGACCCCAGGCTTGATCAGGTATTTTGAAGAGGAAAATATCCTGAACTATTGTTAGTAAACATTCATCAGATACGGACTAAATGACACAATCAATCAAAGCTTTTACCGAGCAAGTATTCGAATAGCTTTTCCGGTATAAAAATGAAAAGAAAAAAATCTTCCCAGTTGCTCGAGACTATTTTTTTATCAGTCCAATGCAATCTTCGTCGTCTAAATAGTAACTAGACCGTAATGCCTTTTAGAGCAGAGTTATGACTAGCTAACTCATTTTGTTGTGTTTCAGGAAAGAAACTGTGTAGCTAATAAGTTCTCTCGCTGTATTTCAATTTGAGACTTTTAATGTCCATTGCTCACGTTCGGTCTGCTGCTATTCGATAACCTTTTCACCCTGTTGGCATTGAGAAACAGAGTGGGTTTGAAAAATCTTTCTCTTTTTGCAGTTTGCCACAGACATTTTGAAATTAAAAAAAAATAATTGTTAAGAATCCGAACTCCTGATTTGCACACCGTTTCTGTTTTCGATACAAGATGGCGTTGGGATTACCCAAGCGCCCTTTTAGGGAGATCGACAGCTCTGTAATGCGATGCGATCCGGTCAAGAAAAAGGGACGTGACAGTTTCTTCCTCGGTATGGACATCGAACGCACATGCGATAGTGAAACGCCATGCACATTAACATCCATGAATCTGCTATGTATTCGACCTGGTCAATTAAGGAAACCTAATGCTAATGCGAGGGTAGTGTTCTCGTAGTATTCTAGCTTCACAATTCAACTCCTAGACATCGCAGAGAAGTATAAGTACCATTTCTAAAAGATTTCCAGGTCAGTGCAGATTAGAAGGCGTAGAAATTTCTCCCAACCTTTCAAACTGGAAGAAGTAACGCCTCGAGAAATGTGTCTATTAGAAAGCTTTACAGCGCACAGCCGTACAAGTTACAAATTGCTCTTGCCTACTACGTTAAGAGAGAACAATGCTTCCCTCTTCTCAATCTCTTTCTCCTTAGCCATGATAACAAATGAGACGGATAGCGCTACATTTTAGAGCGTTGAAAGAGGGGTAGGAGAGAAAAAGAAGGTCAACAATAGGTCTTTTTTTCCTGTTGCTGAAGGGATTGTTTGCTTTTTCGACAAGGGGAGGGAATTCGGGGAAAGGGTAATAACATTCTTGAGCTAAACGAATGGAGCGGGATCGTGACTATCCAGACGAAGCGGATTTTGGCAACAAGCTGTTGCTGCTCATATCTTGGCAAAGCTTCAATCGTGTATTGACTCTTTTACAGAGTTTATCTCCACTGAGTACTGTTTGGGGGTGATTGACAAACCTTGAAGGAAACCAGCTTAGTGCAGAGCAGGGCAAACAATTGTATTTGCGGTTGAGTTTGGAGCCCTGGGGCAATGGACCGCTTCCTGTTGTGCGGGTTCGCTTGGGCTGCGCGCGGAGCGGTTGATAAGCGGAGCGGGTTGAGGACATTCGATTGGGTGCGGAAGAGATTATTGTCTTTTCAAGATCGAGTGCGCTACCACCTCCACGACGTAGAGTATCTTAAGTAACAACATGGAAACGCAAACATGTTTGCTTAGTGATAAACCACCGAATCCCAGTAACGCTCTCCCTGAAGTTCGACCCCGTGCATTTTTTTTTGACAAGCTTCTATTCCCAAGGAACCACGTGGCTAATTTATTCAAGATAAAGCCAACCGCATTAGAATCCGTTGGCAAGCTTTGTTTTTCTTCACAGACTTCTCGCGGGCTAACTCCTGGAAACTTGAGAAGTTAATAATGGGCTGTGACATTTTAGAATTTTTGTGTTTTGGCTGTTGTTTTTCTCCCAACAAAGGTTGTGGTGGGATTTAATAATGCAACATTGTCTGAGACAGCTAGCTTGTCTCCTTGAAGTATTGTATTTCTGTTAGCTTGTTTACTCAGAGTTTGATTAAATGTGTATTCAACTATTGCATGGGTGGATGTAAAGAGACACATGTTGAGCAAAGCTGATGGGAGATTAATGAGAAATTCGAGGAGATTAGATTCCCAGACAGAAAGATAATACGCATTGGCAGCTTCGTGGGCGTTAGTGGAAGTAAGTAGCTCATAAAGGTTTCCGGAAGATTTCGATCAACCTTGCCGCAGTAATGTAGAAAACCTCTTAATTACCGAGTTGACAAATAGAGACTGAAAAAATAAAATTGGGAGTATTTTGTCAAATATTTCGAAGTTTACGCCAAGCAAATCTTTATTCGAAATTTTCCAGCATGAGTCAATTCTGATGCTTTTCTTTTGGCACGACCACTTCATTAGTTATTTTTAGATTAATAATGAAAGCGTGAAAAACAGAAGAATGTTTAATTGTTGTTGTGAAATTTTAAAAATCGCCATAAATTATTTCATTTCAATTTGCAGTTGGCATGATTACAGTTAGCCAAACTTATGATTGACGATGATGAAATTGATTATACATTATTTTTAAAATACATTGTACATTCTTAGTCAATGTAGAAATATAAACGCACAACAGTATATAAAGCATTCTAAAATTTATAGAAACTCGGAATTTTCCTTCCCTTCTTTTCATAACTAACAACTTATATTATTAGTTGAAAACAACTATTATTATTATTTATTGGAACAAATAAGGCACAAGACCTCTAAGAAATTATGGAAGCATTCCTACTTTAAAGTTATACAGCAACTTCCTCCTTTCTTTGTTCTAGTGCCGTTCATAGGACAACTGAGTAACAATATTCCACGTTTAAGGTCTGGTTCTATTCCAACTACATCTAGTTACTAGTACGTTAATATAATTACATTGTTTATAATTAGACTAATATAATTATAGTGTTTACTACAAAGTAACTGAATTATTGTATATGAGCCACAAGTGTAACTACTTTTTTTAATTGAAGATACTTCAAAGTTCAGTGAAAGTAGCGATGACCTTTGACATTAAATCTACCACGGTAAGCCTCTAGTGGTATTTAAAAAAGTACGACCTATGCCAATATTCCATATGTGACAATGCCACATATGGAAATTTCTCACGCCATAGCTACACAGATAATTTTTTGCGCGACGAAGAGTGCCAAAGGGAAAAGTACTGTACTGGACCTTGTTTAGAATAAGCTCCTTGACCTGAGAAAGCTTACATTTAGTGAGTTTAAGAATTAGGGAATAATGGAAGTTCTTTGTACTTACCCTTAGACAGAAAATTGATGACAATTAAACCATAGTTTTCGAAGAAGCTATAATTAATTTTGTAAAATAATAAGATCAGCAAAAGCTTCAGTGAAACGTGTTGGTCACGATTCGTTCTAGGGATCAGCTGCTACAGTCGATGTCAGTGCATTGCTCCACACCGACATCTACAGTCTAGTTGATTATGAAATGTTTACAAATTCTTCAACCACGTTTGCGTAAAACTGGTACTATAACTTCAACCAAACGTTAAACGTTTGCAATTTTATTGAATTGATATTGTTGAATATTACGCAGTTGAAGAACTGAAAAGAAAAGAAAATCCAGTCTGCAATATTAGCCAAAGAAAGAAAACGCAGATCAACCCGTACGCCATCTACTAGGATATTTAGCCACTAGCTCCAGTTCAGCGAAGAAATGTCAAAAGTTTTGGCAGTAAAAAAAGTAGCGGAACAGTTATATTTCTCCCATAAAAGGAATTTTTTATCGGTCTGTAATATACGACCTGTAGTTAAAGGGAAAAAGAGACGTAGCTTGTTCTCTTTTTTTCACATAACAACGCTGCTTTCCTTTCTTTCGCCAACGGATGGTTGGGCAATGATATGAAGCCATTAGGTTACAAGAAACCGACGATCGTGTGTCTCAACAACCCGAGCGCTGAATGGGGTGGTGGGTAGGGTGGAGGGATGATGGGGTAAGACAACCTCGTTTTGTTTTGGGCTAGAAGCAGAAAAAAGTAGCGTAACCTCGTTGCGGCAAGTTTTTCAAGTGAGTCTATGCATGCTACGTCCCGTAACTGATATAGCCATAAACTACCGGCAGATCGTAAGGTTTTAACATTTGCGTGATCTAAGCGACCGCGGGAACGCACACCATAGAACACCATGGGATAGAACTTTCTCCTTAACGTGGGAAGGAGATAAACTTTTTAAGAATATCAAAGTACCGAGCGAAGAGGAAGAACGATGCTTTTGTTCTTTAATGACACTTTAGATGGGGAAACCGAAAATTTCATAACCTACGTATTCTCTTACGACTCGTGTGTGTGTGAAAAGTTTGGATAGATCAGGCGTGAACACTCAAAACACTCTCATATGAAAAGAGGTGTTCAATAACACGCCTGTGTTTTTCCGTCTCCTTAAATCACCCTCAAGCAGCTTCACCCTCCCCTAAACTCCGACTTTCAATCAGAATTGAATTAACTGGATGGTTTTAGTCAACATTCCTTTGTGGTAACCTTTTCCTAACCTTTTTTTCAAACTGGGATACGCAAAACTTCCACGGAGCGTGTTTGGACATTAATCCTAACTGAGAAGTGACGTCACTTGATCATAATCTAAACAGACCACATGGGCGTGGCTGCTTCATCATTTCAGCCACGATTAATGATTTTTGCCCTCTTAGAAAGAAATATATGCATCCGCTGGACATTTTTTCTCTCCCCATAACAATTGCATACTTCCAGTAATTGCGCTTGTGAGGGATAGTACACCCCGGTACGGAACACTACAGTACCGACAGCTGGTAATTCTGCGCCCGACATTATAATTTATTGAGTAAGCAACCCGAATCTGTGGTTGAAAGCTTCGGGCGGGATGATTTGGTACGAAGTCTCAGATTCTAAGCTGCTTTGTCTACATGAAAGATTTCTTCATCTCGGGCTTAACGTTTCTTTCGCAGAAATAAATCTGGCCAATTTCTTCCTACATATACTCAGAATGTTATTTCCAAAGTTATGAACAGCGAGACTGTTTCTGGAAGTCAAGACGCTCAGCTGCTTCATGACTTAGTTCGTTCGCAGAAATAAAGCTGGCCAATACCTTCCTGCATGTACTGCGAATGCTAGAACCGTAAACTTCTGAGCTGCAAAACTGCTTCTTGAAGTCAAGAAGCTTAGCTGCTTAGTTATTATTTATTGCCCACAATAAGGCCCAAGGCCTCTACAATATATAATGTCTTCGTTTGCGTCCAGAATGTTGAAATTCGTGTTGGGCTCGTATTTAGAAGAAGGTAGAAATTATGTTACGTTTCATTCTGCGTTTCAAATTGCTTGGAGGTTGAGTTGATCACAATTTCTAAAGTAGCCGAGCGAGCTGAGTTTGTTCAATTAGATTCTGGGTTCGTCGTGAATAGCAAATGGAGTGGTTTCCGTTGTATCTCTTGTGAAGGGCTCGGGGAGAGAGAAAAATCAATTCCGTGGGGAGAAAAGCCAACATCCGTGTCCTTTCCTTCTCTAGCACAAATATACAGCGTAGGCCCTTGCATGTTGCGAGTGGAGAAACAATAGCAAAAGGCACAGCAATGGTATGAAGTTTTGCTAGCGCGTGCTGTTTCACATGCTGATCAGGTTGCGCTCGCGTCCCACCACCGCCTGGCGGCCGGAAGAGGGGGTGAAGTGTACATTATGGAAGCCACTTTAAAAGCGACGCCTTTTACAGTTGGGGTGGCAAGAATAATAAGCTCCCAGTATGTAACAGGCTGGAATTTCTGATGAACTCGAGAAAGCTTGACACGATCGTCCTTCGCCTCTTTCTAGTGTACCGCAATAAAACTTCTGCAGAAATCTTTCGCGAATCTGCTGAAATAAAGGGGCCATATTTTCTGAAAATCTGCAAAAGAGAACTGTGTTGCAGAAGTAAAAGGAAATAATTTGTATAAACGTGTATAGCAGTGTATAATCAGCATGGAGAAATGCTTGGAAAAGTTAGAAGGAACGTACTGAAATATCCAAAGATATAATTGCGAATATTCTACGGAAGTTTCTGAAGAATCCATGGAGCTTAGCCTAATTAATGTAACAAATTCTGTGGACATAAAATAGTGCAAAAGTTTTTGGGGAAATAATGCAACAATTTGCACAAACACTAAATTAGAAAACCAAATTATAAAAATAATAAAACTTAGAAAATAGTTAAAATAATAAAAATAGTTTAAAAGAACACAATAGTAACAAATAAACAAAATAGTAAAAATATGGAAAATAGTAGGTGTAGTACCCTGGGTACCACCCCCTATGTGAACCTTGTGCTGGAAAATAGTGACAACGTAAATGTAAAATCGTACGAGTTAACTATAGCGAGCAGCAATAGGCACGAGCCTACGACGTTTACTCCATAAAAAAATTAAAATCGTAAAAATAATGAAAACATAAAAATACTAAAAAAATCTGCGAAAAGAAAGTGAATTTTGTGCAGAAAAATTCTGTTCCCCTCGAAGAAAGCAATAATAAATTCGGCCATGCTCAAAGAAATTAGGAAACTTTCGCAGAAATTTACCGAAAAATGTGCCAGGGTGTGAGAAAATCGGCTGCATTTCTAGTTAGTCGCTTCGGGCTCAAATGATAAATTCAGCAATATTGAAGGGAAATAAGAAAATTTGAAGGGTTGGTAGTGACAAAGCGAGATTTTGAACAGTTGGAGTAGCTTGTCATAAATTCTTGACTTGGAATTATAGAACTGAATATCTAGTAGCAATGAGCATGATTTAGATGTGTAATTCAGACTCCACTAGTTTTGACTTGTGCAGGGAAAGCTAACTCTGTGTTTATGTAGGTGTCATGGATCCGGCAACGGGATTTGCATATTTTGACAGTCGGCAGTTTATCGTACACGAACGACGCTCGGTTTTCGACCGTGAAAGCTGCAGGCGTGGATGCATGGACGTTACGGATTCGTTCGACACAATTACGCGATGCCGGTATCTACGAGTGCCAAATCAGCTCGGAGCCCAAAATCAGCCGGGCTGTCAAACTCAATGTCATAGGTAAGTAGTTTTGGGAGCTGGTGTGCCAGTATCCTCTTAAGGTTGGGCACAACAGTCATCACCCAAGATCAACAACTTGAATTTGTCCTTTTTTATTTCTAAGAACTGTTTGTCAAACCTCATAGCTTTTTTCTTGCAAACTCGTTCTCTTGGCCGTGGAGGGTGAAAGAGCCCTCAAGTACGAGTCGCTGTAGACACATTTGTCAACCGTCTCGCCCAGTGGCGTAACTAGAATTACGCACAGTACGCACGTGCGTACCAAAATTTTCCAAATTAAGGGCGCCAAACTAACTTTAGGGCGCTAAATTTGTAGTAGGGCGGGAACTCATAATATGACTAAAATTGACATTAGAGCCACAAAAGAGTCTAGTTATCTTGTATAAAAAAGCATAGGGCGCTAGACCAAGCTTGTGT
>JAHZNP010000454.1:0-58833 GCA_020615345.1 Triops cancriformis | reverse complement strand
CTAAACCTAAACTTAGCAAATCGGCTTAACTGGTATGTCGTCACAGGTGAAAGGTGAAGGTAAAGGGTTATTAGCTGTAATTGGGGCATAAGACCTTTCACGCGCTTCGTGGAATATTGCGGCTTTCTGGGGCCAAAGGTTATTGCAAAAGATTCGTATTCAAATAGACGGAGTTATTTAGCATTGTTATATAGACAGCAGGGCTTTAAAAAGTTTTTCAAAAAAGCGGAGTATTCAATTACACATTATTCAATAAAAAGTAGTAGGTTTACATTGAATCAAATGGGCTTAAATCGGGACCGTCAATTTTTCATTCAATTGAGCGGAGTATTCAAATAACCGATATTCAATTAAGTGGGTTGCACTGTATATGAAATATACTTTATAAGAAGAATTCATAGACTATACTTTCTATAATTACCTGTATACACATGGCGCTCGCAGTAAAAGTGGTTATTTTTGCAAAATTCAGTGAATACGGTTAAAAAACGCAAAATTGAATTAACTGTAGTTAGATTTGACTATGTAGAGTTGATTAGTGTCAAAAACCAGGATTCTGAAAGCTTGTATAAAAAGAAAATCGAAGGGGGGTATAACCGAAAAGTACTCCCTTACCTTTAAGTCCAACCTCAGTCGCTGCGTCTTGGCGGATGAAGGAGGTTTCGTTCCCGCCATCCAGTAACGCTATGGTGTCGAGAAAGGTCTCCTCTGCGTAGAGTCGGACAGACACGACCAGAAGAGAACTTGTTTCGACGATCCGTCAGCGGTGACGCTATTAACGTAAGGGCCTTCTTCTAATTCGCCACTTCCTTCGCTCGCTTCCTGACCGCTCCGAGATCTTTTATTAGATGGCCCTGCTCTTCGTTCGAAAGCGCAAAGTGCATCATGCAGCAAGCTATGGTGGAGGCTCTTGCAGCCCTTTACACCGCATTACGTGCGCGTTCGGCATTTCCCGCTGATGAGTCCTTTGTTGAGACACCTGAAGATGTGTCAGTTGTCCTTCACTAAGTTGATCTTTTCAGACTGGCTGAGGGACGCAAATTTTTGGCAGTTGTGGAGTGGATGAGTTTTCTCACAAGCGGGGCAGTTCGAATTTAAACTTGTAACTTTAGTTTCCACATGCGTAGCGGAGACTGCCCAGGTAAGAATTTTCGGTTTCGGTTTATTAAATTTGTTACCTTTTCTCGCAGTCTCGGTTGGGTCTGGGGCAAAATCCGCCGACGTATCAGTCTGTTGAACCTTCCCTTCGCCCCTCGTGAGGTCCCTGAGCCAAGCGTCAAAATCTGCCAGCGTTCGGAGCTTTGGCTCCAAATGTAAGACGCGACGGCCCCATTTGCTTCTTAGTCCGGCCGGGAGCTTGTCGATCAAATGCTCCAATGTAGCGGCTGACGACAGCACTTGTTGGTATTCGTAGTGAATGAGGGCGTTGACAAAGCTGTAGACCCCTTTGGAGAATTTGCTGAGGGATTTGAAATCCTGTCGTTTCAATGCAGGCATGTCGAGGAGCTTCTTGATGTAACGTCTTGCTGTGAGTTGCTGTTCTCCGTATCTTTCTTGTAGCTCCGCTAGTGCCTCCTTATAGGAGCCCGGACGTAAGGCCACGGTGTGAGCCTACTGTAGGCTTTTTTTCATCCATAGATGGTACGTCGAACGCCACTGAATTCGCCTAGAACTCAGGAGCCATGAATACTCCCTGATTATTGTTTGCTTCGCCAGATGGCATTATAACGATCGCGCGAGAATGCAAGCTTGTGCTTTATCCATACGTACGGTGCACATTGGCGTACACAAACAAGCTTTGTTTTATTACACTGTTAAATTTGCGATGTTGTTTCCTTATTTAGTGCATATATCTCACTGCGAAATTGAGCTTCTTTACGAAATATTGTCGATCTTTATGAGAAAAACGGCTGTTCTAAAACCAAGCTTCATGCTTTATCATATCTGGAGAATTCAAATGTACACTTTTTACGAAATTTACGAAATTTCGTAGAATAATACGTGGTAGATAGGTCTGGGAAGACGAACATTCCTTTTTCGAATTGTTTTGCTCGAGTTAAAACTAAAGTAGGGAACTCTTAGCAGTACGAGTGAAGTGGCTCATACAAAAGTAGAAAAGTATATTAAAATTATGTAAAAAAGAGTGTAAGTTGTTAGCAAATGTCAAATTTCATTGTTTTACAAATGCAGCCGTCAAGTAGCTTGACACATTTTTTAAGGATAAACAAACTTGACTAGTGAAAGGCCTTTGTAGATTACTAAGCTTTGCATGAGAAATCACCCGAAAATTAGACCCCGTATTAACAGTAAGCAAATTTGCTTGTGAAACCGAATTTGCTAACAATCTTAGAGCGTCTGGGTCTGAAAGTTTATCTGAAAGCTGCTTGCAAAAAAATGTATATTATACGGGATAATTTATTTTGTATTACAGCGTTCCTGTCAAATACTTTATTTATTGAATAAAAGGCAAGACGCAAAATTCACAATATTTTAAGAATTTTCCTCCACAGATACCTTTGAGTTTGGAGGAGGCTCGGGATGGGTAATGGTAAGGTTTGGAACTGCTCATGAGGGGGGGGGGAACTTTAGTTGCGGACAAAAAAGGCTAGAGGAAAGGAGAGGATGTAAGGTTTGAAAGAAGGGGTGTCCCGGAGGTGGAAAAATACTCTCCTACATGTTCCACGCAATGCTGCAGCGCTTGCATTCGTGCTCTCATTCGTTGACGCGGACATTGAGCCTGTTAGGCCGGTCGAGCTCGGTATGGAGCACGGTAATAATTATTATAGATGCCTTCAACATGATGTTCCGCAGAGGAGCTGGGACTCGGACGCTCTCTGTTACTATGGCTTCTTCTACGTGTAGGCCAATCTCGCTCTTCACTTCGCTGCCTTCTTTGCTGCACCGAACTCCCGGTCACCGGCCGTCTCATGCCATTTCCCCGGCGGTCCCTGGCTTCCGCAGCTTGCAGCGCAAGATCAAACGCACGAGCTTGGACCCTCGCAAAGTCGGCCAAAGCCCGCTGCATATCGCGATTCATCTAGACAAATATATTTAATCTTGTATGAAGCAACTACCCATATTCTTATTAAAATTACCTTTGTTGCGTACCTTCACGGCAAGCTGTAGGAAAAGTATTTTACACGGAGAACTGCTTCCGAATGTTGTTTTAGACATGTTTCTTCCACTTTTAAGCTAAACTGTTCTCTCAAGAGACGTTTTCATAAAAGAAAATACAGCTAGTTTGGAAATGTCGATGTTCCTGAAGGGAGAGGATAAGCTTGTATTTTACTTCGCAAGTAGGTGTATAATAACTTATTACAAACCCAAAAACACAGATAGAGAGTCCCACAACCAAGAGAAAATTACTTTGACGAAGTAAGCATTCGGGGAGAATTTTTTTAAATTCCTGAAAATAAGCTTATCATTTTCTACTAATCCCTCGTGATCTTTTTCTCCAGAAAGAATTCGAAGTAAACACAGGAGAAAGTCAATTCAGAAGCAGTGTCTCCATTACTAAGGAAACTAGTATTGTTTATCACACAAACCTGAGACTGCATACAAGTAGAAAGGCCACTGCGAGTGTTATTTATTATTTTTTATAACAATGGGCTCTCGTGTAAGGCAAATACGCAATGTGAAAAGACGAAAACGCCAATTTCAAGGACAGAAGCAAACCAATGCTTCTCCCTCATTGGGACCGCAAGAAAACGAGGTGAGCGAGTTATCTTCAGTACGCTCTTCAAGCGAGACTGTAACAGAGAATTGTACCGAGTTACGTAGTCATTGTATTGATACTTCAAATGGTATCGCAATTCCGAGCACAAGCTTCTCAAGTAGCATTGCTACTAGTAATGGTGAAAGAAATCCTTTGCCAGCTTGTAGCACAGGTGATTCTTCGTCAGCTTATGTTTCCGCCAGAATGCTTGAAGGCAGTAACTGTCAATATAAAAATTATGGCAGTTTTTCTCACACGCTTTGGCATGCCGGTAGGAAAAATGACCAAGTCGAAATAGCAACTACTTCGCTAAACACTGAACGTGCTGTTGAGGTGCAAGGACGAAGGATTTGTGACTTGTCCATGTTATTATACAAGCATTAGAGGTTTTCATTCCTCACTACGAAGTTTGCAAGAGTAGTACGAGGTTGACGAAAAAAATCACAATGGCTTTTCCTTACGTCAGTTTCATTTCAGTGCCCTAAGTGCGGTTATCGATGTACAATTCACTCTGAAGCATTAGGGCATAACAAAAATGGAGAAAAAGAGGTTAGAAAATCATTACAGGCAACCAGCATTAGGGAAAAAGAAAATATGCTTTTCGGAACCTCAAAGGTGACTGCGTTTTTGTACAATTATGACTTTTCATTAATATTATATTTATTTCCAAATCAAACTAGATTCTTCTTGCGTTTGTCCTTTGCACGAACACACCCAAACAGTTTCCCTCCCAAACTGGTAAAAAGAGAGAAGCTAACCGGACAGTTTCTTTGAAATATTGTTTCCCATTGTCTTTGTATTGCGTTGCGTTTACAAAGAATATGCATTCGGAGAAAACAATCTTTCTCCTTATTTTCTCGTCTACAAGATGGGCATTAGAAAGACTAAAACTGAGACTTCAAAATGACATGCAACTTTCCACTAATAAAGGTGGTATTGTAACTGAAGCTGGATTTGCAAAAAGCCTGTCCCTGTGAATGTCACACTGGGGAAAAAGAAAGTGCGACAGACCGACGTACGGAATTGTCATAAGCCGAAGCAAGCACGGTTAGTCCGGCTAAGTTGCAGAGACAGGCGTTGGCTACCCGACGGCTCGCTAACTTATCTTCTGTAATTATTGTAATTACGATCCCGGCTTCTGGAGAAACTTCATTTTTTCAATATACGCATAGACCAACATGCATAGCACCTAAGATACATTTAAGCTACAGAAATTACAGCGAATTTCAGGGGCGGTAATTCCCAATGAAAACGAAATCGAACGTCTCGATAAGGAGTTTCGAGCGACTCAACAAAAGTGTGCGAAACACATTCCGGACATGTCACCAATGTACAATTGATTCTTATTCTACCGATTTGTAATTGATGTTTTGGAATGCATTTTTCTTTCAATTTGAAGGAAATATTTAAAATTCCATTCAATTTAATACCCGCCATGTTGTAAATAAAGTCACGTGATTTGTCTTGCAAGATCCCTCCAAGTGGCCATGTCCCTAAGCTTCCTGCCATATATATAGTAACAGTCACTTCTATATATATAAGTAGATGTCTATCTCAGGGAACCGGAATACATTACACCTAGTTGTCTATTTTCGCCGGAGAACGTGTTGCCTTGATCTTGAAGTAAATTATAATAAAGAAAGTTTATTATAATTTACTTCAAACTTTTATGCAATGGTCTCAGTTATAGGGTTCCCAGAAGCCGGCTTTTGCGAAGCCAGCTTCGAAGCCGGCTTTGACCTTGAGTTCTCCTCGGCTTTAAAGCCGCCCCCAGGCGATGAAAAGCCAGAAAGCCAAAAGCCGAAAGCTACGAAGCTGGCTTTGAAGCCGGCTTTCTGTCATTTTGCTGGAAATGCCACACTTCTTCTGAACTTATCCCTTCCCTCTTCCATTGTAAACAAACACAAGTGATCTGAAATGTTCGTTCCCCTTGCTCGGCATTTTAAGTAGCCACGCCCACAACGAGCTTTGGCCAATAACGAAAGGTTTCATGACCATGCAGTTTAAAAACAAAGCCGAAGCCAAAAGGTCTGGCTTCCGAAGCCAAAAGCCGAAGAAGCCAAAGCCGAAGCTGAAGCCGAAGCCGGATTTTTTCGGCTTTTGGCTTCGAAGCCGCGGCTTCCGGGAATCCTACTCAGTTAGCAAATGCAAAAAAATGCTTATCCACTAGTGAAAAGTACTGCTGTCACAACGAACGCTTTGTTGAAATGTTTTCAGGACACGTGCAAACTTGTCCTTTGGCCTTTGAGCACCAGAAGAAAATAAAAAATGCAAAATACTGTATGTTCAAAATACAAAAGTCCTATTGTAAAACTTATTTACAGACTACGTAATATGAAAAAAAACTTTACTGCAACGACGAATTGACAGGACACTATTGGACGCCCCCTACTCGGCTCCGGTGCGACATGGTTTAGTGACATCTAGCGGATATCGTGGAAGGGCGCGAAGTAGAAAAGAGGAAGAGGCTTAATGTCTTTTGCAGAGATTCCGATCGCTCGTTTTGAAACGAGCGCTCTCGCTCGCGCGCTCGTTTCAAAATCGGCGAGCGGGCTCGCTCGCCGCTCGCGAATTTTTGAAAAGACCGTGCTCGCTCGCGCTCGCGAACTTTAAAAAAAAATTAACAATATTTGCTTAAAATAATTTTCTTATTAATTTTCCAGAAAATGATATTGGTGCAATTTTTATCAAATAAAAATTAGGTGGAATTCTTTTTCAATTGTTGCTTATACTTTGTGCTGCTCACCATGTCTTACGTAGTTGGCAGAACGTTTCATGATTAATTAATTGTAAGCGTACTTCATTAATAAGATTTCCTTTGTCCATTTATATCCTGTTCCCAGCCTACTTTCCGTACCTGCGTTTCAGCTGTTTTCTTGAAGACCGAAAACCATGGACATCTGCAATATTATTAAAACAATTACGGTTGCATTCATATTAAAAACTCAACTTCCTTTGCATTGGAATGCTTTATTTAGTAAATTTGTTGGAATTCCTTTCCTTTTCGGGCCCACTAACGGGATGACTAGCAGTCACATTTCTGAAATCTTTAATCATCACTAGGATCTCAAGAAACTTTCCAAAATAAACATATATGCAAGGGATAATATGCGATTGCGAAACCTTAATTTCCTCTACCGGAAAAAGTACTGCAAATAAAAATCCAATACAAATGCAAACAAGACCAACAGTGAAAATTAGCAATCATACACTGTGTCTGTCAGGGGCGTATTTAGGGGGAGGGTTGACCTCTCCCCCACCCCCAAAATGATTCCGACTCTTCTCTTCAAAATGATTCTTTCTTTGACTCGACTTGTCAAAGTCGAGTCAAAGAAAGTTCAGTTACAAGTTTCAAACTTGGTGAAATCACGGTAAAAGATAGAGGCAACTAGTGAAGTTACATGTAATGAAGGACAATGTTGTTCGAATTTTGACCGCATGATGGCGCCACTATCACAAGGTGCGCTCGTTCGTCTGCGCTCGAAAACTGTGAAAACGAGCACTCGCGCAAATTCGAGCGTGCCCGCGGCAACTCTGGTTTGTTGTGTTGTATATTTTGCTGGTAGTGTTGTCCATGTGAAAGAAATGTAGCCAGTTTGAGTGTAAAATTAAATGTATTTAAACTACAACTCCTTGAGTGATGTACAAAGTAAGAAACACAATATTTAAATATTGGCGACAGCCGCGATAGGAGCCGACGAAGAAGCCGGAATAGGAGCTGAGGAAGGAGCCGGGGTCGCGGCCGCTGTCGATGTGACTCCAGTGGTTTTCGGTTAGTTCACCTTCTTGTGTCCTTTCTCACGGCAATTAAAACAAGTGCCCAAAAATTACCTGTAAAAATTGAATATTCGTATTAGAAATAATGATATGAGAGGAAAATGTAAACTTTTTGTCTCACTTTTTCGGCAGACTCTTACAGTCTCGCGAAGTATGGCTCCTTGCACTGCACCGAAAACCTTTTCCAGATGGACCGACCCCTGTTAAGTTAATTACATTGTTAATTACAGTCAACTTTAAAGGATAGTGATAAGGAAAATACTTACATTTTTTCAAACAAAAGGGTCATTGAGGCTCCTGGAAACTTGACCATCAGCTCGGATGGCCGTAGCGAATTCTGCTGTAACCTTTAACTAGCGTACACATAAGTCAATAAGAGAATGTTAAGCAAAAAAAGGGGTTTGATCCTTACCTTTCTTATTTGGTGCCATGCTTACATTGTACCGAAAGCAAACGGTCGGACGAACGACTTTATAGGAGAACGAAGAGCAGAATTTTCACCTTGAACTCCCTTGACATCTTTCGTATTGGTACCTGAAGTACGACTCATTTAATTAGACAGAACTGTTTGTCAAAAAAGACACGGCATCTTGCAATACCACCTATTAATTAGATGCCAGTTTCAAACCCTTTCGGCTTGCGTACTACCTCATGGGACGTAAGTTGGCAGACCAGGTGTTCCTTCCATAGGAATGGGGGGTAAGACTAGGCAAAGCAGATAAATATCTTATTCAAGCACCTTACTAATGAAGTCTACACACCTAAATGGACAGCAACTATGCCAAAAGCGATTCTTTGCTCCGGCACATTTCATAATGAAATACTTAAGCTTAAGCAAGTGTCGAAAAGTGTCTTAAGCGTAAGCTGAGCAAGTGTCGAAAAGAAATCGAATTTTCACACAATTACACTGCCATACTTCACTGTACCCGTAAGCAGGTCCATAGCCAAGGCCGTACCCAGGGGGGTTTAGTGTTTACCCCCCCCCCCGAAATTTTGTTTTACAATGGTACCATAGGAGAATGCCCACATGTCCAAAGAAATGCATATTAACCCCCCCCCCCCGAACCAAAATCCTGGGTCCGGCCCTGTCCATAGCCAAGGGAGTTTGGGGGGCTTTACCCCTTTTTCATTTTCGTGGAAGCGAATGTTTGGGTTTACGATTCCTTTCGCATTCACGCTTATCTATTCACGCTATTTCAAGCACCCAATTATGAATACTTTGTTCATCCCTTGGATGTTTCTGATGAGAATGAGGTATCTTTGCAGCGATGTTACAAATATCTTTCATAATAACTGGTCTTCCTGTATTCAACTGACCATGGTCATTTTCACTTACTAATAATTCATATATTGTACGCTTCGACAGGCCCTAGTGAAACATTTTTTCCATTCTTTTTCTCAAGCGGGGATGAAAGCGTCTACGATAAGCTAGCCTGTCATGCGGAACATGAAACCGACAATAAATGGCGACAACTCGTCCCGTTTCAAGATACGTGCGACTCTGTAAAAATGAAGGACAGCAAACACCAGTACGTCCCGACCCATTTTGTTGGATGCCTCTGGTACCCGATCCTCTATTTTATAGATACGATCGGTTGCAAACGTACGTAATCAAATCTTTATAGTGTTTTACACCCCGACGTACAATCCAAGAAATATCGTCTTTATCTTCTATTTCTTCTTTCCAGTCTAAAAACAGCGAAGAGTTACTGAAAATCTCCCTTTTAATTTCAAATGTTAATTTATGCCAAATGTGTCACATATGATGAATGGGAACTGCTAGGTTTCGAACATAAATAACACTTTAACTTAAAACTAGCGCCACCCTTACGCCACGACCCATGTTGTTGGACGCCTCGGGTACCCGAT
This sequence comes from Triops cancriformis, assembly GCA_020615345.1. Taxonomy (NCBI): domain Eukaryota; kingdom Metazoa; phylum Arthropoda; class Branchiopoda; order Notostraca; family Triopsidae; genus Triops; species Triops cancriformis. The sequence continues at coordinate 49,472 of JAHZNP010000454.1, read as the reverse complement.
CCTCCATTTTTATAAACATACGATCGGTCGCAAACCAAGTCTCTGCTCACTTGGGAAACTGGTGCTTCGGAAGTTCCAAAGAGACTATTTTGATTCGCTGTCCCTAATTCTGTGGCTTTATTCTTACCGCATGTGGGCGTAGTTGGATGTATTTTAGTTGTATGCCTATTCAGTCTATTCCTATCCACAAACTTACGGTTATTGATCGAGCAACAGTAAGCGTCGTTCTTCCCGTTGTTCACTCTCTCATGGAACCGTGTCATGTGGCGTTTCAAACTAAAAGGTGTCAAAAAGGACGATGAGCACAATGTGCATATGACGTTTTTTTTTCTTTTTTTCGTTTTTTTTTGCATTCATCATCTTCCTGTTTCGGTTTTATCTTCACTTTTTTCGACTGGAAGAAATCGGAGTCCGAATTGACTGATGCAATGTCAGGTGAGTTGGGAACTATTATTGAGTTCGAACTCGGACTTGCTGACATGGTGTCCGTAGAGTCAGTAACCCGTCCCAAGCTCGAACTTGTCACTTGGAAAACACGTGCTTGGGAAGTCCCCAAAAGACTATTTCGATTCGCCGTCCCTAATGCATTGTTGCGCTTTGGCGTACTAGGATGTATTTTTACTAATATTCCTATTCAGCTTATTTATACAAGCAAACTTACGGTTCCAGATCGAGCAACTGTAAGCGTCATTCTTTTCCTTGTTCATGTTGTCATGGAACCGTGTAATGTGGCGTTTCAAGTTAAAAGGTGTGGTGTTTTGTCTGGTTATACGTGATAACGTATGTAATGCCCCGGGCTCACCTGCCATGTAACTCAACCTCGTTGCAGGTAGTCAGCCCTTGACCCGGCAAGAGAATAGAGCCTTTCACAAGCTACCCCAGACTTACTTATTTAAAACATAATAAAGTGGCGACGAGGATGGGATAAGTTCCGCATGGAATTGGAATTCCTGATAGTCGGAAGTAATTAGGCTGTGTCTCTTGAATTAAAGAAGTGTAGCTTGAACATTCTGTCTGTACAATGGCAGTAGCAAGTGACGGGTAGTACTCGTGGGGTTGACGTGGCAAGTGGCCGTGGGCGTGACCGTGTTATTGGACATATGGAACATTATACTGTCGATACGCCTTGGGAAATTTACATTGAACGAATGGAACAGTTTTTCTTTGTGAACGGCATAGTCGACGATACTGAAAAAAGGGGTATTTTCCTCACACTGGCTGGACCGTATGCTTGCAAAATCTTATGGCAAGTCTGCCCCCCTGTTAAGCCGACAACGAAGACGTTTCGTGAAATTTGTGAAGCGCTGCGGAAGCATTTTGTGAAGCCTACAATCGAAATTGCTGAGCGTTTCCATTTCTATCGTCGTCGTCAAAAAGTGGGGGAAGCGTTGCGCGACTACGTGGCGGAATTGAAAAGCCTATCGAAGGATTGCAACTTTGGTACCTTCCTAGACTCCGCTCTCCGAGATGCCTTCGTACTATGACTCGCGGATTCGCGAATTCCGTCAAAACTGTTAGCAGAAGCTATTTTGGATTTCGCAAAAGCACAGGCTATCGCAATGTCGCAAGAAACAGCTACAGCTGAGGCTAAGGAGATTTCAAGCTCAGAAGTACACAAATTGGAAACCAAGTCTGGTAAGAAATGTTTCCGTTGTGGGGAACCGGGACATTTCGCAAACAGGTGCCAACACGCGGATAAGAATTGCCGGAAATGTGGGAAGAAAGGGCATCTGGCATCAGTTTGCCGTGAGTCGCAAAAGAACACGCCAAGGTCGGAGAAGCCAAAAGCAGGCAGAACGTCCGATAGACCGAAGAAGATGTCGGGCGTTGGTTCCAAGACACATTACGCGAACGAAAGCTCGGAAGAACATTTCGATACCTTATATTCAATAAGTGGTGCAAGTCCTAAACCTTACTTTTTAGATGTTGCAGTAAATGGTCTACCATGCACCATGGAAATCGACACTGGGTCGGCGTCTTCTGTTATCTCGAAGAATACTTGGGTGGGGTTGAAGCGACCCAAATTGCATGAAGCAGATCGTCACTTACGGACGTATACCGGAGAGAAAATGGGCATGCTGGGCCAAACCATCGTAATGATGACAGTTCACGGAAAACGCAAGACACAAAATTGTTGGTGGTGGGTATCGACGGACCACCATTGTTGGGACGAGATCTTCTAGAGAAGTTTAAGTTAGACTGGGGTCGTATCTACAGAATGTCATCGATTGCAACTGAAGAAGACCTTACCCGAAACCACCTTACCCGAAACTATTTACGAAGGACCAAAATGCGCCGCCTATAGCTACAATTCATTTAGATATGAAACCAAACGCAAGACCGCGTTTTTTACGTCCTCGTTCTATACCTTACGCCAGAGGTTGTCAACCTGGGAGCCGCGGCTCCCAAGGGAGCCGCGACCATAAGCTAGGGGAGCCGCGAGTCTTATGCAAACGCAAATAATCCGTCAAAGACTGTTCCACTTTCGCCAGCTTTGGAAAAATCAAATCCCTGTAATAGCGCGTGATTTAGTTTTTATGCTATAAAATTGCATCGCAGAAATGTTGCGATGGACTAAAATCATGTCTACTTCTAACTGAGTATAAAAATAACGCCAATTTCCCAAAGATGGCAGTAAGTTCCAAGTTATGCGTTAGCAACCCCTAGAGGACAAGCTAGATATTCTCGTTGTTTTCTTGTGTAGCGTAGTGGTAGAGTAGATTTTTCGCATGTTATTCTTTATCTAAATCTGTTTCTTTGTGCAATTTCCTAGTCGAAATGGATAAATTTCTAACGACAGGAGTAAAACGGGTCAGCAAAGACAATTCATCTAGTTCTAAAGACGAACCTAAACGTAAAGTTCGCAAATACGACGATTGTTATTTGGATTTTGGATTTACATTCACTGTTGTAGGTGACGAAGAACGTCCACAGTGTGTAATTTGTTGTAAAATATTGGCTTCTGATTGCATGCTCCCCAGCAAGCTAAAACGTCATTTAGAGACAGTCCACGGTAGCTTAGTGAGCAAACCGCGTGAGTTTTTTGCTCGGAAATTGAAGGAATTGAAGGAACAGAAAACTAGTTTCACGAAACAAGCTACAATTCCTTCAAAGGCTCTTTCCGTTTCGTGCAAAGTCGCTTACCGTGTAGCAAAAAGCAAGAAACCTCACACAATCGCACAGGACCTAATTTTACCCGCTGCGATGGACATGGTGTCCATTATGATTAGTGAGTCGGCTGCTAAAGAATTGCTCACTATACCTCTGTCGAACAACACCATTAGTCGTCGAATTCTTGATATTGCCGAAGATATCAACGATCAACTAGTCCAGAAACTCACCGGTGATTTTGCCATTCAGTTAGACGAGGAGACAGATACAAACAATGATGCTCACCTCATTTGCTACGTACGTTATATGGTTGAAAGTAGTTTCGAGTTTTGTGAAGACCTCTTCTGCAAAGGAATAAAACTTGGAACCAAAGCGAAAGATCTTTTTGAAATTCTGCAGTCTTTCATGGAAGAGAATAGCATCAACTGGGAGAAGTGTGTAGGTGTCTGCACAGATGTAGCTCGTTCTATGTCGGGGCGTTACGGCGGTTTGCAAACTTTGATCCGTGACAAAGCTCCTTACTGTGTTTGGAATCACTGTATCATCCACAGAGAAGTACTGGCATCCAAATACCTTAGCACTGCCCTTAATGAAGTCCTTACATCGGCAATTGAAGTCGTAAATTTCATTAAAACGCGGCCATTGAAGTCGAGGCTTTTCGAACAGATATGCCTTGAAATGGGATCGGAGCATACTTCGTTACTCTATCACTGCAATTCTCGCTGGCTTTCTCGCGGCAATGTCTTGAAGAGAGTATATGAACTCAGAAATGAACTTTATTCCTACCTTGCGGAGGAAAAACACTCCAGCTCGGACAAGTTTGTCGATGATGATTTTTTACTGAAGCTGGCGTATCTTTGTGATATCTTCGAAAAGCTCAACATCTTAAATCTTTCTCTGCAAGGGTCTCAGACGCACATTCTGCAACTTTCAGACAAAATCTCTGCATTTAAAAAGAAGTTCCTGCTGTGGAATAAAAAACTGAATGAAGACGACTTCAGCTGCTGCTTTCCAGCTTTGTACGCTTGCTTAGATGAGAACAACTTGGTTTTGAGTATGGAATTGAAAGCGGTTTTTGTAGACCATCTTACGCAGCTCAATGTTTTCTTTGGAAAGTACTTTCCGGATAATTTGGAAGAGCGTAATTAGATAAAAAATCCTTTTGACGCAGAACCCCCATCAACACTGCCCCTTGGAGAGCAAGAACAGTTTATTGATATCTCTTCGGACTCCGGATTCAAATCGAAGTTCAACACCTTGTCACTGCCAGAATTCTGGTTTTCGGTTAAGTGAGAGTTCCCAGAAATAGGGAAGAGGGCCCTGCGCGTTCTGCTTCCCTTTGCGACGTCTTACTTGTGCGAGGCAGATTTTTCTGCACTAGCAGTAATTAAAACAAAATACCGGTCGCGACTAAATGTCGAAAAGGAAATGCGAGTCGCAATATCAAGCATCCAACCAAGATTTGAGGAACTGATGAAAAAAAGCAAGCACAACCTTCTCACTAATTTTCGCAAATTAAGGGTAGTAAAATTTTAATTCCAGTTTACTTGATTTTGTAAGCTTTATAATCCAGATTGTCACAGGAAAGCTTGATTTGTGCTTCTGTAATTTTGTGAGCGTAGCCTGGAGCAAATGTAAAACGAATTCACACTGAAAACAGAAACGAATTTTTTGCCACTTGAATTGATTTTATTTCTCTTAGGGGAGCCGCGAAGGTTTTGTACTTACGTAGGGGAGCCGCAGACCATTTAAGGTTGACAACCAGTGCCTTACGCCATTAAGGAGACTTCTATTACGCCATTAAGGAGACATTCTATAACAAAGCATATTTTCATTCAATAATTGTGTTTAGCTAAGAAACGTCACATACAAATTAACTACTTTACACTAGAGAACCAACAAATTTTGTCTCCGTCGATTAATGCAGAAATTTAATATATTCTTTCAAAAATATAAAAAGCCACCTTAGTTGATGTCGGAAACGTTTAAAATCTTTATTATTTTTTAATTTTCACATTTTTTAGTTTTTCTTTTGTTTTTAAGCATATTTTCATTCAATAATTGTGTTCAGTTTAGCCAAGTCACATACAAATTAACTAGGGCTGAAAACGGTTCGACTCGACTCGACTCATCTGCTTCCAAACCGAGTCGAGTCGAAGTCGGTCTTTGTCGAGTCGAGTCGTGTCGGAGTCGGTCACTGCCGAGTCGAGTCGGTGCTTACATAGGGTAGAGGAGAAAGCGTTGCGTACGACTACGAAAGTACTGTACATTACATAGAGTGATAATAGATTAGTCAGGTCTGTCAATCCCTTTTAATTTGACGGAAAATGTAAGACGTAGCCTTTCACCTTATCACTTGTTTACTGTTTTCACCGTGCAATGGTAGAGCCCTATATAGCCAAGCAAAATACCAATTTCAGGAACAGCCTTCCTTCAGGACTTCGCCTAGGCTTAACTCTCAGGTTGAATTTCTTATATAGCGCTATTTAACTACCAGGTTGTAAAGTACCTATATTTAGATACTTGCAGAAAAGCAATTCTTACGCTTTCCGGGTTAGTCGTTCTTCTGTCTCGAAAATTCTTCGAGAAACTTGTGTTGCTCTTTGGAAAGTGCTGCAGCCTACAGTCCTGCCGTGCTTAAACAAAACCTAGTGGCACCACATCGCGGACAAATTCTGGAACATCTGGAATTGTCCAAATTGCTTAGGTGCCACTGATGGAAACCACATAAGGAGGATACAGTGCCCAAAGAATACTGGATCTAGATATTTTAATTACAAGGGCACATACAGTTTCGTCCTCCTCGCAACATGCGACGCTAGGTATAAGTTTACATATGTGGACATCGGCAGCTATCGCGGTACTAGCGATGGTGATGTATTTGCATATTCGAAGTTCGGGAGAGCTTTACGAACTAATACCCTGGACATCCCCGACAGACTCCCCCTCCCGAAAACTGGCACCGAATTGAGCTCATTCTTCATCGGTGACGAAGCCTTCGGCTCAACCACGGGATGATGCGCCCATTTTCTAGACGGGATGCCAGAAGACTGAACGAAGAGCAAAAATTTTTTAACTATCATCTATCCCGAGCCCGAAGGACGATTGAGAACACGTTTGGGATTGATGAGAGTAAGTGGCGAATTCTGCGCAGCGATATTACAGCTGACGTGGAAAACGCCATTTGCTACGTGAAGGCCATCGTATGCCTACACAATCACTTGAAGGCGGAAGTTGACGCGAAGCCGCCTGCTGAAAGGCTGTACTTTCCTCCGAACTGTGTAGACCAAGAAGACCACAACGGAAACATTGCTATGGCAAATTGGAGAAGTGCAGCAAATTCTTTGGACAGTAGCAGGCGGCTCGGCAGCAACAACGCAAGCCAGGAGGTTTACGTCCAGCGTTATGTTCTCTCCAAATTCTTTTTAACCCCTATCGGAAGCTTGCCTTGGCAATGTACAGTAATAAGTAGAGGAGCTAATTAAGTTCATATTTAACAATACCGCCGAAACATTGTTGTATGTAACTCTTTTATCTGCATGTATGCATGTCTATTCGCAGCTCGTACATTTCCAATGCATACACATTTTGTTACCATACAAAAAACAAACAATTCCATTTTTTATCCTTTTGCTGGAAACCCATTAAACACATTTATATTTTTTTTCAAAACCTTGATATTTTTTAGGAAATAATTAGCTACAGGGCCGTACCCAGGATTTTGGTTCGGGGGAGGGGGGGGGGGGGGAGTTAATATGCATTTTTTTGGACATGTGGGCATTCTTCTATGTTACCATTGTAAAACAAAATTTCGGGGTGGGTGGGGAATTAAACCCTAACCCCCCCCCCTGGGTACGGCCTTGATTAGCTAACACCACTTGACCAAGACTAATTTTAACAAATCGATGTCTTCAGTTATCGTATAGTTGGTCCTCCTGCAAGTCCGTCATGATGGCAATTATTTGACGTTTCGCTTGCAGGAATCTCTTTGTTGTTAACTTCTTAAGAGCCATAGCGGAGCCCTCATAAATACGTCAATTTTGTCCTCCACTGAAGGTTGCATTAGCATTGTGTTGATTTCCGCACGGGTTTGATTAATTGCATCCAAGATTGGAGTTTTGCCGTCCAATTTTCTCTTCTTTGCAACGGAAGGTGTACAAGAATTTCTTGAAATTGCTGAGGGTGAGGACGAAGTGGATGCCCTACTAGGGCCGGACTTCATATGGTGCGTATCTAAAGCAAATTCTTCCTCCTGAACGATATTGTGCGTTGTGTTGCTTTTCCGTACATTACAAGAACAAATTTAATTACTCTCCAATCATCCGTATTTTCTACCCCAATTTCTACTTCGAAGCTACCTTCACACGTCTGTGTAACACTCTGCTGTTCTTCGAAACAACCAAGACTCGATGTTGTCCTATTGGAAGAGAATTGTTTGAAACTAGCATTTGGTTTTATTTTCCTACTCCCTATTCTCCACATGGTCTTTTAAAAACACATAGCGTCCCAAAAACCGCCACTTTTTATTTGAAGCACCTGACCAGAAGGCAACTTTTTACTTTCCCTGCTGGAATGTTGACGCAAAGTAGTCCAACGTTTTTTAGCTCCATTTGGTCCGTCCCCTGAATAAACAACTGAGCCTATCTAAAGAATATGTCAAGACAAATGTTTACCTAGGAAGCCCAGTTCTAGTCGAATCATATTCCAAGTATTTTCTGTTTTAATCGAATCCTTGTAAGACCTGTCGTTCTTATCGTACAGGTGACGATTCTCCCGTACTAGATCAATGAGCTTCTCTTCCAATGACATTTTCTCTTGGACTTGAAACTAAAGTTCACAACGTAAGTAAGCAAGTGTGGAGAAGAAGGGAGCACGAATTTCACAACAACAACAGAAGACATGGACCAGCCTACCTTATCTGTGATTGATGGAGAGGTGTATGTCAGTTGTGCCTGTGTGCCAAAAGTTGAGCAGTGCTCAACTCGTATGTCAGAGCGTTTATGTCGGCATGTGCCGAAATTTTGTGGTTTGTTTACTAGTCGTATGTCGTATGTTGTGTATGTTGACATAAACGACATTCTGGTGGTCACCAGGAATAACGAACGATTTTCCAATTAGAAACTGAGATATATGGCTTAAAATATTACTGAAAAAAGTCGTACCAAATAAATGATGCTATATTGAGCTTCAAAATAATTTCACTTTCTACAATATATAATAAGGAAGAACAAGAAATAAAACGTTTGTTTACAAACAAATGACTGTGGGCCAGCTTTCCAACCTCTTCCTCGTTCAGCTGGGCTGCCCGACCACAGTTGGACGGAAAGCGTTTTTTGAATGAGGCGTATGGAACCCCCGAGAAGACAAAACTCAGGATGTTACATATGTACCATCCTGCTCATCCTGCATACATATGTAAGAACTTCCTGTTCATCCTGCACATCCTGCGTACATATGTAAGAACTTCCTGCTCATCCTGTTCATCCTGCATACATATGTAAGAAATTCCTGCTCATCCTGCATACATATGTAAGAAATTCCTGCTCATCCTGCACGTCTTGCTCGTCCTGCATACATATGTAAGAAATTCTTGCTCACCCTGCTCATCCTGCACATCCTGCATTCATATGTAAGAAATTCCTGCTCGTCCTGCTCATCCTGTACATCCTGCTCTTCCTGCTCATCCTGCGCTTCCTGCTCTTTCTGCTCATCCTGCTCTAAATGCTCATCCTGCTCTTCCTGCTCATCCTGCACATCCTGCTCTTCCTGCCAATCGATTAGGTCTTCACGGGAATATATCGATATTTAAAACTTAATCTCCTTTCGCACTCAAGTCATTCCTATCACCCACAGGTCAGCCTGGTCTCAGGGCCAAGTTAAATACAGTTGAGCACATCGGGCCGCCCACTGGTTAAGAGTTAGTTAAAATGGTGTACCTCAAGAATTGTTTATTAATTATGACTCAACCATTTTCAGGTAGAATATTTCTTTCCAAATAAAGGATAGATGCTTTTCGAAACATCAAAGGTGGCTGCGTTTTCAATACAATTATAATTGTTTTATTAATAAAATATTTATTTCCAAATCAAACTTGAAATCCCGATTTATAGTACTAAACGAAAGGAAGTGGAAAATAACGTATTAAAAAAACGGCAATACAGCAAACCTATAATTTTTTATTTTATTATTTTATGTTGCCGAGGTAGTTGTCATGTGCTGCTCTCAAACACCCTTTTTACATTCCTATTTAACATGTATTCTTATGCAACTTTGATACTTTTCTGTTGCTGTTTTCGGCATAAACAATTGTAACGGTGAAGAATATGTACTCTTAATAAAAGTCCTCATTATGTCATTTACTAAAACTCTTTCCTTTAACATAGTTATAGTTCTTCTTGGAAAGGAAAGAAAGGCGGAAAGCACATCGTGCCAAGAGTCACTCTTGTGTGCCGATGCCGAAAAATCTTTCCTTTCGCTCTGAAGACAAAACAAGTAACCTATTGCATGTTAGGTTTATTACTTGTTATTGTAAACCTTAACCCAAGGTCCACCGTCTTTACTATACCGGCCAGGACCCGAACCCCTTAACCGGCCATTGTAGGTCACCAACCACCCGTGAACCTAAATGACGGAGACGCAATCCTGATGACGAAGCCGCAGCCTATTGAAGCAGCTGCAGACGCTCTCGCTCGGTTCGTTCTTCGGTTGTTATTCAGTGGGGTTGTTCTTGGGTTCTTCTGTTGGGTTGTTATGGGGATTGGGTGGTACTTGAAGAGCCAGTACCTCTCCGGCTCTTCTCCCACAATGAGTGCAACTAGTGTAAATTCCTAGCTTGTAACAGTGTGAATACAGTGTGTTACACGTAAACCAATCTTCTCCTTTCTCTCCCGTATCTCGCTGACAGGTGAGCGTACCTCACCGTCACACAATAACGTAATAGACAAATGTATTAAATCAGATTTCTTGTCGGCAGCTGATCCGCAAGGACCCAAGCTGCAAATATAACTTGATGCTCCACATTTGGTACTGTTGTATTCATTCAGCTATAATAGTGCGTACATAAACGGGCAAACGGACATTTGCACTTTGACAGGTTCATGTCAATCCCATTTTCGTTCAACAAATAAAAACTGCCGTTTCGTAAGGGGAGGCTACTTTGTTATAGCTGTTAGCAGGAAAAACCATTAAAAAAGTCAAAAGTCGTTAAAAAAGTTTAAAACTCAAAAATTAATAATTTCCAAATCCACCTCCATTATTCGCAATGGCACAAGCAATTTTACTCTATAATTCGTTATCGTCTGTTATTTTTGGCAGAATTAATAATGTCTCACGTGTATTTACCTCCGGAAGACGCTCTGGATTGGAAAATTCTACGGAGATGTATACTACAGCTGCTGGCATTTTCTCGTAACCAGTCGAGAACATCAGCAAACTTTCCAGCGTAAAAACGGTCATCCCACTGCCAGCTTTTGTCAGCACAATGTAAAAGGCGGAAATGGTTTCTATTTCTATAGCTCTGCTATTAGAGCCTTCAACCGAGTATTTCGGTTGTAACATTTCATGGAACACCTCTGGTGTCAGCGGAACACAAACGTTAACAAGGCTGGCAGCAATGTCCAAATTCGTTTTCATGGTCTAAATGAAAGTTCATGTCATTATGATGGAAAGGCGAAAATATGAACGTGTACAGTCAAAGCTGCTTACTCGCAGAGATAACACTAGAACGTTTTATTGTAATCTTTCATTCCGCGTTTGTTAATTTGCATTTGCGGAATTCTAACTAATGAGAACGCATCCTGTTCTCGAAAACACGTCCCTAATCTTAGTGCCACGGTAGTTGCGCGAGTGTATCCAATTTTTTTCCTCTTTCGAACTTTTCTGACCCACCGCGAAGGTTTCTTTGTAGGAAAATACATTGTTGGTCAGTGGCGTACCGTTAACTTAGGGTGCTTTTCTGGGGTCGTTTTTTGGAAAGTACTGTACATAAGGATGCGTTCCAAGAAGAGGGGTAAACACCTAAGATAGTTTTCGATTACATTTACTGATCACAAGAGAAGCCTACATATTTTTTGTGGTTTAGATTAATATTAACTGATGAGTTGGAATAAAATTATGCTTGATATTTACAAGGATTAATTTCCTTAATGCAAATTGCATGTTGCTTAGGACTTTTCAACTGTCACATTTATTGTTAGAATTTTGTCTGAGTACGACATCCGAATATTAGTATTTTCCGAATTGTATGATGCTAGTCAAAGCTTTATCTAATTCATCTATTAATACCATTCCCAAAGTAATTGCTCTTTTAACGCTTGTCTTGAATACATGTTCCACTTTTCAGTAACAATCAGTAACAATAAAGTGTAATTCGAAATGCGATTTTACCCCAGAATTTTATTTTAACTGAATATAAATGTTGTTTAATGTTTAAGCTTTTACGAGTAGCGAAAGAACTTTCTTTATCTAGAGTAATGGCATTGCTCTCACGTAGTCTCGTCCGCAAATATGTATCTGCGTATAAGTAACGTTCATTGCAAGAATACGCAAGTCTTACCTCCGTCAATCCATAAAAATCCAGGCCTTGTTTAAATTCTATCAGGGCACCAAGGCGACTCGTAATAACATTATCTAGGGCGAGTTCTCTACAGCAGTCCTTGGTAGGGTGGCCGTAAACATTTCGTTTTGTCAGTTCATTTAAGATGTAGTCTTCCTCGAAGTTGCTTGCTTGCTCATTGTAAACCTGGAATTATAAATTATACTTTAAAAAAAGGACGGTAGCTGTATACACATTACTACCTTTGCCAGGGACTCTCTTAGTACATCGTCGTCAATAGCCTCGCAAAACTTTTCGAACGGCAGCGCTCTAACAGCGTCAATGCCTCCAATAAGGAAACACGCCTGGACAAACGCTAGGCTGTTGAAGCGTATCTTCTCGTGGAGAAGTGCATGCCCTGAGAAATTCCATGATAATCATTTTAACTTACGAATCGATGTGGTACCTATAGCCTTTCCGAAGGCAACATACGATCCATCGTTGATATGGCTAATCTCTTGCACGGTTATTTTTCTGCCGTCTTTACCAACAAAATACCGGCCGAGTATTTCTTTTAGGTACCCAGATAACGCTTGACGTCTTGGACCGCCATGGTCCATTGTTGCATGTCCGATGAAGTTCACCTATAAAATTATTTGGTAAATTACTGGGATGTTTACTCGAAATTGTTGTGAAGTTTGTCACCTTTATCACTTTGTCCATGTTATTCAGTTCATGAAGACATTCGCAATTGTCTTCGAATAATTATTGATAAGCACAGGACACAGAATACTCTTGGATGATGGTTGTAGTATATAAAAAAATTGAGCTTCAGTACAAGAATTATTTGGCTCAATTCCTTAACGATTTATTCCCTACAAAATACGATAATTGATTTTTTTACTAATTAAGTTTGTTTTTACGCAGTGGTTGTTTCTAAGTAGTTTGAAAACTTTGCAGCAAAAGGATCGCAATCTTCCAACAGTGGGGTCACATCTTCTGACACTGTTCGTAATCGCTCTGGAAAATCAACTCCCAGGAAGTCGAAGGTGTCTCTGCACCTTGTCTAATTCTTTTAAAAAAACTGCGTAAGCAAAAAAAAGAGAACTGCACAATTTTGTAACACATACTTGCGGAACTGAGCGTGAGATATTTGAACCAGATGCAGTAGTTTGGTTCATTAGTGGGATGGTCTGCGATAATTAAAAATTCAACAGATGAAAATACATTGAATACATTAGAATAATAGCTACCGGTTCTTCGGCCGTTTCGAGAAGATCCCTGTATGTCACGGTACAAACGGGCGTCCAATTTTCGTTAGCTTGTGGAGATTGCTAGCAATAGATAAAAACTGATTTTATCTGAACTCTTAAAAAGGAATCAGTATTTAGATGTGTAGCAGCAAGCACGACATAGAGTTTTGATCCGTAGCCTAAACTTTCTAGCAGCTTGTGGAAGTCAGTCGCGCACTCCAGCCTTTTTGACTTAAGGCCTTTCGCGAAACGGCAGTCACGAAAGTCTACATCCTCAAAATGTAACTGAAGCGTTGATATCAACTCTTCCCTGTTCGCATATGCTGCAGTTCCAATCTTCTCACGTGAAAGTCCTACGGGGAATGGAAAGTTTTTTATTTCAAAAACAGTTATAGGTGTAGAAAATGCTGCACCTAGTCCCCGGGCTTTCAACTTGCTAAGAATCCCTTGGGTTGGGGTTTTAGTCACGAAACAGTCCGAAAACTTGGGCTTCTTTCGGATTGATTGGCCCTCTTGCATTAATTTTTTGAAGTTGCGGATTCGTTTTGTAACGTTCGACAGAGGTGTTTTATCGAGATCTGCGAAACGTTAAATATCAGTCTCACCTAGGCCTACCACATATAGCCTACATCTTTTTAAAGTATACTATGTGCCAAAACAGATGGAGACATCCAAAATACACGTTTCCTTCAGATTCCGAATTCGTCTTTTCAAAAAAGACTTACAATTAGGTTCATTTACAAATAGCGATAATTGGTCCAAATATCCAGATCATTAGATCGTAATTCGATCGGATTGAGGTCGTACTCAGAATTTTTTTTAATGGGGGCGGTGGGGTCTTTGCCATTTTTGGGAGATTTTGGTTTGCCCTATCTTACCCATTGCAAACTACACATTTCGGGGAGGAGGGGGGTCTGGTAAAACACTCTACCTCCCTGCATACGGCCTTGGATCGGATCGTGATCGTTGGCAATCTTTAGAAATCCTTTCATAAGTTAACTTTACCTATTTTTAGTATCTTCCTGGTTTAAAAGTCATAATACGTCTATTAAATGTGCAGATCATACCGTAAGAAACGGCCCCAGTAAACCACACTCGGTCTACCAGCAGTAAAATTTCCTACAGCGAAAGCTTCGCTGCTGATCAGAATCATTCGACGTTTTTTTTACGATATCGATATCTTGATTTCGTGTGACTCACTCGCTAAACTTGCCGTTGCGTTTGGTAGAGGTAGCTTGCTTAGATGCTTTCTTAAAGAGTATTGTACCTAACATATGCTATTTGGGGAAGGCCAACGCTTCAAACGCCGTGGGGTAATGGCGAATTCAGACTGACGTGGTTTCACGGGAACAAGCTGCGGCTGCGGTACCCAAGAGGTACGTTTGAAATCTCTCCCCCCCCCCCGTGCGAGATCCCTCGGGTTACCTCCCTCACTCCAAAAGTCGCGTTAGTCTGAATTCGCTATAAGCCAAACAATTGCTCATAAGCTTTCGTTGCAATTAATAAAACCATTGCTGCTTTTTTATCCCCCTAAGTGCTACAAGAAACTCGTATTTGTCTTTTCTGTTAGAACGCCTTTTACCCCCGCCCTTGAGGGCCAAAATATACAGGCTAAGTATTCGAAAAGTAAACTAATGGAAAAAACGCGCTTTCGTTGTAATTTTCACGGCAATTGATACATAACTGAAAATTTACACAAATCATGAGAAGTTCTGGTACGACAACCTATGGGTCGGCAACCTATGGCAAACATGCTGGACCCGAAAAGCCTGTCTATTCAAGTCCGGACCACTTTACCTGAATGAATACATGTACATGTCTAGCCCGTTATGCTTTGATAAATGATATCGAGCACGATATTTTGATTACGAGCTGCGCAAGTTTGTAACTGACAGAAGATACAAAAATTTCCAGCTCAGTTTCGAAAATTAACCTAAAAACGCTCATCAAGGTCTTTTAAAAATGCATGAAAAAACCCAAAGCCACCTTTGAATCATATCTTGACTTCGTTAGTTTAAAACTCAAGTGTTCTTTTATTTATTTCGCCAAAGGCGATGCATTCCACACAAATTTGCTTCCATAACTGCGTCCGCCCAAACCGTACTGAAGTGTCACTTTTGACATCTCGTATCTCCCGTAATATCAGTTGTGAATTTTAATGACAAAGCTTTGAGAGGATGATTGTTCTGTATATTTACTCCTCTGTGTTTACAGACAATCGACGTTGTGGCGGAAATGGGGGTTAAACTATTGAACTTTACTAGTAGAGTCCTGCGTTGTGTAATATTTTAATGAGGAGATAGCTTTGTCCAATACTGTATTTATTATAAGCAAAAGGTAAAGGGAGCGGGACTACCTTTTGGTAACTGAGTACCAGAGACTGACTTAAATGTACAAAACACTTCGCTATATATACGAGAGCATACAGGAAGTGCAAAGGCTAGGTTAATATGCTAGAGAAAACTAGAAGGGCAAGTTAGGTCAAGTATGTGAAGACAGGACAAGGGCAAAGGGACAATGACAAACGTTTAAGATGCAAAAAAGGCAAGGGCAGATAGCGACACAAGAATGTAGAAGAGTCAAGGTTACAAAATACGAGGAAAGTACAATTCTAATAAGAATTTCCGACAGACGTAACGTTTGCGATGTATCGTCGAGTTTTATAGTTTCACTTTACTTAAGACCTGTTTCTTCTGAATGGAATAGGATACCTGACCAATGTGATCCCTTGGGATTGTATGGAATGTGACCTGACTTGTATTCGTCCTTGTCTGTACTTGTTCACCGGGGTTTAGATGTCTTTAGGTAGTAGTAGCTAACCAAGTGTTGAGGATTGAACTGGTGACTCGGAAATACAAAGTATCTTACAGTCAGAAAGAACGAAAAACTTTACCGTGACGTTTGTAATGCACTAGAATATGTTAAGAAGAAAATCCACAGCTTAGTAGTTGAAAAACAACCAACGCAGCAGAGCGATTTATGTCACTTGTTGCAAAAATGGTAGGAGGGAAACAAATTTTACGATCACACAGAGGATCGTATACGCACAGATGTTTCGGTGTGGTTTTGGCTTCCATTTACGGGACGAGCTTTCACGCTCAAGCTAAGGAAGTTCAACATTACTTCCGATCACAGAGTACCAAGAGGGAGTGTTGAGGTATTTTCTTACGAATAGTTTGTGTTAGCTTTTTGAAAACCTTAGGTTAACCCAATGAGAGAGGAGGTTTGGTCAATTCTAGTCCGTCGTCCCTTACGACAGCGGGAATTACAAAAACTCATATTTAGTTGAAGATCAATATCAATCTCAATTTACCTGATCCGGGTCGGGGGCTTCGGACCAAAGGCTTATTTGCGTATTTAGAAAGAGTGATCACGAATCTTGAGTTTAGTTTTATTTGAATTGTATTTCACGAATAACGTAGACAACAATGAAATTTAGAAGACAGCACGACAGGTCTGTCTTATTCGAGTTTCACAAAGGAAGTAAGTGAAAAGGTTCGATATAACCAAGGAAAACGTATTTTGATTGTTGGGTGACAATGAATTTCGGAATCTTCTCGAATATTCGAGAAGATCTTATTAAGGGTGTAGTATAATATTACTTAAACAAACATAAACGATTTTTCGTACCCTTTCGAAATGATTCGAAACATAGTGTGCCCTGTTGCTGTCTTACTTCGCAGCAACACCTTCGTCGGTCGTCTCCAAAACGCATAACTTTGCCACCGGTCTAACGGCTTCTCCATACTTCGTCTTAACAAGCGCCGTGCGCACAATTCCATCTCTGCCAGGGTAAACGGCAACGACTCGGCCAACCGGCCAACAACCACGGTGTGAGTTCGCATCACCCACTAGAACTACGTCATCTATACCAAGATTTCGGCGACTAACCATCCACTTTCTTTGCTCGATTAAAAGGGTACATACTCCCTCGTCCATCTACGCCAAAATGATCCACTATGTTCTGCAAAGCTCGCCAGGTTTTCCGGGGAACGATTTCATCAGGTGAGACAATACCAAGAGGGACACCTGGTTGGCGCAACCGAGTAAAAAGTGGTTTGGGGTCAACGCCTCACGATCGTTCGCATCAACTGAAATATGTGTAAGTGGCCGGCCGTTTAGGATAGCTTCAAAGCCTGTCATTGCGGATAGCAATACTTCGTCTGTGTCAGAGCGTTCATGGAGGACGCTTCTTAATACTCTCTTCGCAGACTTGATCAAACTTTCCCATACGCCTCCAAAATGCGGCGCCGCCGGAGGGGAAAAATGCCATTCTATGCCTTTGTGCGTAATTTCGCTAGCAATTTTTTCTTCATTCCAGAGGGCGATCATGCTTCGAATTTTTCGGTCACCGGCCACAAAGTTGTTCCCGTTGTCGGTGTAGACAATGCTTGGGGTTCCACGGCGGTCAGTAAAGCGCTTGAAGGCCATTAGGAACGAGTCCATATCTAAAGAATGGGCGATCTCGATATGTACTGCACGTGTGACGAGGCAGGTAAAAAGGTAGCCGTACCTTTTCACATTCTTACGGAACATCGTGACAGTAATTGGTCCGAAATAATAAACCCCAACGTTTGTGAATGGAGGTAGGGAGGGACGAATGCTGTGTTCGGGTAAGGGGGCCATTAATGTGGTGTGTGGGTGGCGTTTGCGCGGCGGCACTGAGAGCATTTACTGATGAATTCCTTAATGACACGTTTTCCGTTCAGAATCCAAAACCGCAAATGTATGTCGTGCAACGTTCGTTCAGTTGACGAGTGGTGGAGACACTCGTGTGCGTCTACGATGATGAGACGGGTCAAAGGGTGGTCGTGTGGGAGGATAGCCGGATTGCGCGTTTCGGGGTCGAGGTAGCTGGTTTCGAGTCTACGTTCTACTTTTAAGATCCGTTTCGAGTCTAAGTAGGGGTTCAGTTTGGCCAGCCGTGAGCTAACTGCGATTGACCTACCGGCGTGGATTATCATTTATTTCTTCTCGAAAGGACTGAGCTTGTACAGCTTTGATGCAGACATTCAGAGCTTGACTGAGCTCCGAGGCGGTGAGAAAATCTTGTTCCGCTTTCTTGCTCTTAGCGGCGTTAACGAAGCGCAAGACGAATGCGACTGATCCTTTCAGCAGTTTCAAATTGCTGGCCCGGTGATGATTTCGTCGACGGGCCCGGATGTACTTCGCATTTGACGGCCTACCGACTTAATTTCTGGGTCAGGTTGAGGCAGTTTGTCGGGATCGGTGAAAATTTTGGGCAAACTCTCTTCGGTTTCGTAAAGAAAGGCTGGGCCACGAAACCAACGGTGGCTGGGGTCCACGAGAGCTTCTTCGGTTAATTCGCCGCTACAATCGTCTGCCGGGTTGTCCGCAGAAGGTACATGTGTCCATTGCGATTTTGTTGAGTGGTCCAGGATTTCGCTGATTCTGTTGGCTACGAAGACGTGGAACATGCAAGTTGTGGAATTACTCCACTTTAAAACAAGTTCAGCATCCGTCCAATAAGTAATTGAAGTGACGGGCAATGTTAACTCCTTCGTCGCCAGGTATGCAACTCGGGTTGCCAATACTGCACCTTGCAACTCCAATCGGGAAATGCTGAGGGTTTTTCGGGATGCCACGCGGGTCATTGAGAAAATTAGATTCACATTTATGCTTCCATCTGCAAAGAGAAACCGGCCGTAGAGAGCTGCTCCAAATTCAAACTGTGACATATCGTAAATTTCATTCATCCAACCCATGGCGCGCTTCGCGATGTCCTCTGGTAGCATATCGTCCCACTCTATGCTCCGCCTCCATGTTTCTTGCAGGAGGACTTTAGCTGTCAACAAAAACGGAGTGATGAACCCAAGAGGATTAAAGACGGATGCAATTAAGCTGAGAAGCTGACGTTTGGTTTTACATTCTTCTTCCAGTTCGGGATTGAAGTGAAAGGATTCTTCTTGACAGTTCCATTTCAGGCCAAGAGCTCGCTCTACAGGTCCAAGTCAATATCCGGACGTTCTCTTATTTCCCTTGCAATCGCCCACAATACCTTTTTCGAGGATGACGACCATTTCGTCAGATTAAAACCCCCTAAGCGTTGGGAGGAGCTGATTTGCTTCGCAGCGTCAATCGCCTCTTCTTCTGTGTCAAAGGAATCGATGTAATCATCCACATGCATTTGACGTTGAACTTTGCCTGGGACGATGGGGTAAAGCGCTTGATTGTCTTCGGCGGCCTTTCTGATATCATAATTACTCATGGTGGGGGATGAAGTCGCCCCGAACACTTGTACGGTCATTTGGTAAGTTTTCGGAGGACCAGGATCTTCAGGGTCGCGCCACACAAAACGTAAAGCCGCCTGATCTTCTTTGATGACCTTCACCTGATTAAACGTTTTCCCGGTGTCGCCGGAGAGTGCCACCCGATATTCGCGGAAACGAAGTAAGACAGAAACTAAGCTGTTCAACATATCGTAGCCCTTCAGTAACGCATCATTTAATGAAACTCCCTTTGTTTTAGCGGCTGCATCGAAGACGACGCGTAGCTTCCCAGGTTCATTGGGATTTATGACGGCGTGGTGTGGCAAATACCAAGCCTTTGGGTGAAGCTGCTTCAATTCTTCATATGGTACGAGGCGGGCGTGGCCTAAGTCGATTTCCTCGGTGACTGACTTTTTGTAAGCTTCCGCAAATTCCGGATTGAATCGAAATTTGCGTTCCATGGCAAAAAAACGGTGAAAGGCTGCTCCGCGATTATCGGGTAGCGTGATGGTCGGATCCCGCCAAAGCAAACCAGACTCTATCTTTCGCCATTGTAACGAACTGTTAATTCCAGAATTTGTAATGCGTTCTTTTCTTCATCAGATAGCAGTTTCTCAAGTGAGGTCTTTGTCCCTAAACTTTCCGTGGCCCACATGTTTTAAACCAGGCTGTGAAGCTCATCATCGGATCTGGAAGTTGCGGCCGACACACGACTTGGGGGTCGAGATTGCTTTTGATCAGTACTTCCTACAAGGCACCAACCAAACGGAGTCTCAACGGCACATGGGCCTCTTTTCCCTGGTTTAGGTTTTCGCGTGTTCAATCGCACATGAGCCTCTACCACATCCATTCCTATAAGGAACGTAACCTCTTCTGAATCCGGAAGTCCTTCCAAATGCGGGTGATGTTTCACTAATTCTTCAACATCGTAATTTCTCTTCGAAATTTCCAGAGTCGGTACAGCGAGTCCGTCTTGTACTTCCGCAAAAAAGGTTTCGTCTTTCGAAGAAATCAAAAAAGTAAAATCCGTCAAAAAGTTGACGGATTTTACTTCCATCGGCGGGTCGTCATCGTGGAAGGTGGTGATCTTGATGTTACTTTCAGGCCCTTTGATATTAAGTTGGTTTGCGACGTCTTGGCGGATTAACGACGCTTGACTGCCGGTATCCAGAAGCGCGTGAGTGTCAAGATGTTCTCGTCCTTTGGAAATTCTCACCAGCACAACGGGTAGTAATACTTCGGACAGCACGCTAGATCTCGAGGTAGTATTTACGTTAACTTCATGGTTAGTCTTCGGGCTTCCATGTTTTGTAAAAGCTCGAGGTGCGTCATGCAGTAGGGTATTGTGACTTGCTCTACAGCCCGCTATTTCGCACTTCGCTTTCTGACTGCAGTCACGGATTCGGTGTAAAAGTGATTCTTTTAAGCAGGAGAAGCTCAATCCTTTGTCCTACAGCAGTTCAATACGCTCAGCTGGTGTCATGCTTGAGAAACGACCGCATGTAGTGATTCCATGAGAGGTATTACCGCATGCTTCGCATGAATTGCTAATTTCTTTATCCTCGTTTGAGTTAACGTGTATCAGGTGGATGCGACGTGTCGATGTATGTCGTGAAGGCTCTGATGTGACTTGCGACATAGACGAGTGTCATCTTGTGGTGTTTCAGAAGGATGGACCATTTTCTTGCCCACGACTATACCATGGAGCCAAATGTCGAAGTCGGTCAAGTCAGCTTACCTTTGCTGAATCAGGTACAAACGTTCCCACCACCTGTCACGTAGGGATTCAAGGAGCTTGTCGACCAATTGTCCAAGGGTAACATTGGACTTCAAATCTTAATCGTAGCCACAACGCATCAACGTCGCGACAGCTCCGTGGATGTCATCTGCGAAATCGCTTTGTGGCTCGAAATCTTCGTTCCGGAGGGTTGGGGTGTTTGTAAGTCGACTTAGGTGGGCGCGTGCGATGAGGTGAGGGTTGTCATACTTTCTTTGCAAATCTTTTAATGCTTCCTTGTATAGGTCAGGACTGTGCAGTGTTTGGGCTATGCTCCTTTTGACCTTCTCGGACAAGGATTTGCGGAGATAAACCAATTTCTGGGGTTCTGGAATTTTCGCGTCGTGGACTAGTAGCAATGAACATGGTCCATTTGGCAGGGTCTCCATCGAAAGCGCGTGATTTTCGTTTCCGGCAGCTTAGCGTTCCAGAACAAGGCGAAAACTCGTCGTAAATCCAGGCGTCTTGACGAGATGCCGGGGCTTTCAAAGGATAACCTGGATATACCGTGTCGCCAGGAGGGTAAGTATATTTAAGGTGATTTGACGGGAGCGAAGGTCCTGTTGGGGCCGTGCTATTTGAGGGGATGAAAGGGTGGAGGTCTTGGTGTGAGAATTTACTCGGGACCGTGGCTAGCAGGACGAATGAAGTAACGGTTTCCGGTTGAGAGGAAGGTGCCCAGGTCAGTGTCTTCAAAGAGGGCTTCGGAAAGTTTTGGACTGGCGGGTATAGAGTAACACGGGGGGCAAGGATTGATGGCTGAATGAGCGAGGGTTAATGGGCGGCGCTGTGGAATGCGAAAACGGATTCTGGGATGGGACGTTCGTCAGAATATTTGGAGCGGAGGCGTACGGCAATGTAGAGTCAAATCGGCTGGGTTCGTTCCTTAATGGTTCTAGTCTCGGGTGCGCCGAGGCTTCTGGACCCATACTTCCTCCCGAAACATCTTCTGCCTGGACTTCTGCAAGCAGGGCATCTCGGTTAACGGATTCGGTGGCGATTTTCGTAACGAGCTCCCGTTCCTTCTTCGAGAATTCGAGCTTTCTTCGGACTTCATCGCTCTCTAGCTGCAATTGTCGCAATTGTCGATGAAAGGTGGCTTCCTCGGCATTTTCCTCGCGTAGCTTCTGGAGTCTGATTTCGGTCTCGCGCTAGGTTCGTTCACCTTCGATTAGTTGGGCGCTTACGCTGGAACTGCTTCTGGAGGCTTCGCTTCGTGCGTAGGGTTCGAGGGAACTGTACATCGTCGATCTGCTGGCCCGTGACATATCGTAGTCGTCTATTGCTCGGAAACAGGCGCAGTTCGGAGTTCGTTGATCAATTTACTAGAATGATTTTTGGTAATCGCATTGCGAATCTTTTTTAATGCTCGAGTATTTCTAGCCCTGCTCGATCTTCGAAGAACGCTGATTGTGTCGAGGGACAATTCGGTGTCCGAGTCGGAGTTTTCATTGTTGTCGTCAACAATGAAATCTGTTGTGTGGACAATGGCAACTTCGTGGGAATCGTTACTTGCCATAATTAGCGCAGGGTAACTGTTTCGTTACTTCGTAATTAAGATGTTACCTCGACAGATCATCAAGATATCACACGGGAGAGGATTGCTTCCCGGTCGATGCACCAAAAATTGGTCCGGGTCGGGGGCTTCGGACCAAAGGAAACGATCTTCTCGGCTTATTTGCGTATTTAGAACGAGTGATCACGAATCTTGAGTTTAGTTTGATTTGATTTGCATTTCACGAATAACTTAGACAACAATGAAATTTGGAAGACAGCACGACACTTGTCTTGGTCGGGTTTCACAATGGGAGTAAGTGAAAATGTTCGATGTAACCAAGGGATACGTATATTGATTGTTGGGTGACAATGAATTTCGGAATCTTCTCGAATATTCGAGAAGATCTTATTAAGGGGGGTAGTATAATATTACTTTAACAAACAAACGATTTTTCGTATCCTTTCGAATTGATTCGAAACAATACCGATCTCATTGCTTCTTAGGCCACGATAGCCTGGCTTTCGCGCTAGAGTGTGCAGAGTGACAACGGTCGCGCCGTCCATCGGTTATAGATTCTTGCCTTCTGGAAGACAACCAAGAGCTTGTCGGAGTATACAAGGCATGGGAGTGTATCGGATTAGTTTGAGCGGAAAAGGTCGATAGCTCGGGACGGCGAAGGGCGGTGCATCCCTAACAAAAACAAACTGACAACAATGTCATGCGCTGGAAAGTACGTGCTCGAGCGATAGCGATGGATGAAGTGAATTTCGAGCTTCTAGATGAAGCTGAAAAGAAGCCTTCTAGATGAAGCTGAAAAGAACGGAAGGATGAGCAAAAATAGGCGAATAAAAGAAGACGACAAGAACTGAAGCGCATGATAAGGGAGGGCTTATTGCCTTACCTTCCGCCGCGTAAATAGAAAGCACAAACTGCTCCGGCTAGGCAAAAACGGCGTAAACAGACTGCCGATGGAGTACAAGAAATGTTGCAGGTACGAGTTTCACTTTGTAGCTTAAAATAGTAAGTCTAATTGTGGGAAATATTGGGCATACTAAAGTCAGAATGAAGCTTAAACATCGTCGACCGTCATCGATGGACAACAAGAAAGCACCACTGGAGAGAACATTTTTATCGACATTTTAATTCAACATGATGGAAACTTTAAGCTTTAAGTCCAAGATCATGTTGAAGAACTCAAAGCCAAAGAAAATCAGGCAGAAGAGCACTTCAAAGATCACCAAAATGTGAACAAAAACGCGAAACTGACGAGAAGAGCTCGACCAATCCTGGCGTGAATTTCGGCCAACCTTATTTCACGAATCTTATTTATGCCTTGTTGAAGAATCTGTTTGTCAGATGTGCATGGTTGGGAAGGCGTATATCAAGTGTATCGACTGCTTTAATTTGCTTTGTTGTGAATGTGACAAAAATGCCCACTTTTCGCTACCATTCCATACGCGTAGTTTGTGGAAGAATGGCGTGTTTGTCTTCTTAAGGCCAACCGAATATGCCAGCATTGACAGTGGTCCTGTTTCCACACTTGAAAGAGGTATTTACGTTCTTTTTTGTTTTCTGTTATTCGTATCTCTCTGCGTAGAAATACTAATCCCTTTTATTGGGAAAGTATGTGTGGAATGCGGTTCGTCAGATGTGCAGCTCGAAACTGGGAGAGATGTGTTACAATCATTCACCTGAAAGGTAAATCTTTTCTCTATTCAGATTTATATTGGTAATCAGCCCGTTGCTCTTCTGCAGGTCGTTTTGATCTGAATGAAACAAACTTTAGATGCCGCAATGGCGCAAGCAGTTGGCGAGTTCCTTCAACAGTGGAGGACTACGTGTACTCTAAATACTGGCCCAGTTCTCCCAACAGTATTACTTGCTTCACAGAGTATACAGAGATGACAAAAGTCTTTCCCCTTTTGGAGCGGGTGTCCCAGGTTCAAGCGCGTCCCTTTCAGAAGAATGTCACGCCTTCCTGTGGTGGGGGGAAGCGGGGGGACAGTGCAAGAACAAGGCTGACAAGCATATCGATAGCAAAAATTTGTTATCGATTATTTGGCTTGCAGCTGGCCCACAGAGGTATACAGAGAGAGCATCCCGTGTTAAAAAGTTGTGGCCAAGAAAAGAATGGAAAAGGAGGAGTTGAAAAGTGGATCCGATGAGCGGTAGTGGAGCCGACGAGCTGATTGGTTGGAAAAAGGGGGTCAACACTGGTCCAGCGTACAGAATCAAATTTTCAGGTTTCCCGCTGAAAGAAAGGCGTTGATCAGCAGTATTCGCCCACCCCTTCCTGTCTTGGGACTAGCTTGGAGCTTTCAAAACTGGCCACAAAAGGTCCATAAGGAAGAGACTGAATGCTCTCTCTGTACACCTCTGTGAGGTGGCCACATGCATTCACCTCGTAGCCAATCAGCGTTGGTACAGATTTCTGTGCCCAATCAGCGTTGGTACAGCTCGTAAGGACTGCCTTTTCCATCTATTTTCTTGGGACAGGTCTATATAATGGCCTGTCGTCTCTGTATACTCTGTGACTTGCTTTTACCATGACGACCTCATGTTAATGTGGCATAACATGTACCACCTATCTCCTGGTCTCTCTGAAAGAAAATTCCTAAAAGGAATTGGTCGTTACTCCAGGAGCATTACTCCAGGGTCTTGTTTTTTTCCTTTTAGTGTTGACTGATTTTTAATTATTATTATTTTTAGAAAAAGACATTTAACCGTACGACGTTTTCCGCGCTAGTGAAGAGTGGTCATTTGCGCTCTACAGTAGAAAAGAGGTTGTCCACAGGAATTTGGAAATGTGTGAATCGTGTGGAACCTCGCCACACGCGGTACACTGTGACGGAAATCACAAGTTGTATCGAAAATCTTCCGTACCCCGGTAAGTCTCACAAAACGTTTATCAGAATGATCGGCAAACTTTGTAATAATTTTCTGTGCAGTGGATCGGAAACCGCGTTTTACGAAGGCAAAATTTTTCTACCCAATAAACGAAGTTCAGGCGCACATTTCTCGAGTTGCTACACAGAAAAAAGACAAAGGAACAGTACAGGTAACTTTGTGTATAATTCTTGCAATAAATAACTTACATTTTTTAGAAGGAAAACAATATTCAAGAATGTATAGGTGGGGTGTCTTCTTTCCAAGCGAGCAAAAACAACCTCGAGTCGTTTTAGCAAGCTTGACGAGATCGGTGTATTGGTTGGAACCTGTATGCACGGCGTGATACTGAAGATGTTAAATATGCACCGTGGGGAGATATTTGCACATCCAAATATCTTCAACTTCAATTTGCCAAGGACGGCACTAGGTTCTTCTGTCAGGATGTGATATGCCGATATTGACCGTGGACGGAAAGATTGGCGAAGAAATTTCCGGAATTCTCCTTTTCGGTATTAACCATGCAGCCATTTCTGTCGCGGATGCATGGAAAAGCTCACGCCTGGTCATGTCAGGTAAGTCTACCTGAAGCAGTGGGTAAAATTTCATAAGTATTTTGTAGTTCCGTTGGAATAGGCATTGGAAGCGTGGTGCATGGGCAACTTCCGGAGAAACCAGTGAACAGGACTTTTCATTTCTGTCTCCTTTATGAAACACGACCAAGTACATGTCGAAAGCTGGGAGGGAAAACGCAATAACAACAGCGTCGTATTTTTGGAATGAGCTGAAGCATGAATGCATGCCGGAATATATAGCGCTCCGATTGACGACAGTAAAATATTGGTTAAAATTAATGCGTAAAAATCGCCTGCAATGCATAATGGGTAGAAAAGAAGCTTACTGACTGGAAAGTTCAGTTTGAAGAACTCAAGATGCAATATGGAGTGGACGAAGAGAAAATTCCAGAACTGCAGGAAGAGCTTGTAGCTTTAGCTCTTGCTCACCAAGGTCAATTTCATTAAACGTTAAATTATTCTGTAAATAATAAAGCTCTTAATCTTTCCAGATTCGGTTCGTACCAGAAAGCAGATTGAAGCTATTATCTCCCCTGAAACTGGGACGTCATGCCCCAAGATGACATGCTGTCTAACATTCAAGATTGAGTTGTTGGTTATGGAACTCGCATTACGTGGCATCATAATTTCTGCCGCGGCCGGTAAGTAATTAGAAAATGGAACACAGTAGTATGACTTCACGTTTGGTACAGATACAGCGAAGGGCAGTAGTAAGGTTCGGCAGCAGCAAAGCAAAATACGAGCCGAGCTAAGACTATTGTGACTAAGTTGCGAGCTGTAAAAGGTGAAGAATATATTACCGACGAGACGTTTTCCAATGGGATTTTTCCTTGGCACGGAACTTGCAGTATCGTTTATTTCTTGAATTTGCCTTAGTGTAGCTCAAATTTTATAGCCTTGTATACAACAGGAACGATAAAAGAGCAGCTTAATGACGTGGAGACCTTCAAGAGGAACTTGAACTACTGTCCAAAGAAGCAAAGACGTACTTGCGGGTTTTGTTAAACAAGCGAGAACGGTTCTTACAGGAGTAAGAACCGTTTTCATCCCTGTATTCTACAAAAATCAGTGAGTCTTAAATTAAATTTAAGGGGTCGTTTCTAATTAGCTTCTTATCAGGTTTCGCTACCTAACATCCCTGGCGCCGTTCAACCTGCTTTCACCTCCCGCTTCATTAAGGGATGTGTGGCATTAATGCCAGCAGAGGTCAACCAAATCAACGTCTGGATTGCAAACTTTGGTTTCCACTTAAAGCAGCGTATTGATTGCAGCGAAGAGTTTCATAGAGTGGTGAAGGAAACAGTGGAAGTGTAGGATCTCCATGTGAATCAGATTCCGACAATGAATAGTGTTATAAATTGTTTTTGTATTGCGAAAGACATTTACGTTGATGAACTTCAAATTCATCGCTATGATGACCGTAGTGACACTTCGTGTATGTTGTAATGTATGTTGTTGTGATGAAAAGTAATTTCGATGAAGTCGATGGAAATGGAAAAATGTAAAATACATTAGTAATTTAACGTGGAAGTGGAATAAACGAAACTGATTGATGAATTATTGTAATATTACATTAGCGCCAGGTAATACTACT
Organism: Triops cancriformis; assembly: GCA_020615345.1. Lineage (NCBI taxonomy): Eukaryota > Metazoa > Arthropoda > Branchiopoda > Notostraca > Triopsidae > Triops > Triops cancriformis. The sequence goes on along the minus strand of JAHZNP010000454.1, from coordinate 22,015 downwards.
AATCAAATGCCCGAGTGATTACGCAGCACCAAATTTAATCAAGAAATAAACCAAGATTACTGAAAAATAACTGGTTCCGTCACGTGACTTTAAAGGGCAATAGACACTAAAAACGCCTATTGAGATTTTGGTGGTTTCTTATTGTAAACATTTTTATAAGAGCGTGGAATTTTGTTTAATATTATTCTGGAAAGCCGTTCCAGAGTTATTACCTTGCGAAGTTTCTCGCTGCGCATGCGTGGCTTTACTGGTGACAAAACGCGTCACATCAAGATATCACGTGTCCTCGCTGGACCAATAAAAACAGATCGTCGTGCCCACACGTACCGTCATATGTTAAGGCTGAGAACGGCGCGGCTTGAAAATTTCCAAGACGAGCCCGAACCAGTAAGCCAATGCCCTTAGGCCGAGCCAAGCCGTAAGCCGGTACCCTAAAGCTGAGCCGAGCCGTAAGCCGGTACTTTAAGCCGAGCCGAGCAGTATGCCGGTACCCTTAAGCCGAGCCGAGCGGAAAGCAGAAAGACAACGCGTAGCGTAACGATATGTAATACAAATTTTTATCTTTCATTCCTATGGTTACAAAATTACCCTCGTAGAAGCCGGTAAAAGTTGGCTGTCAACTCAAACCGACTGAAAAACGGTCTTTATCGAAGCCGAGCCGACTCGAAGCCGGTCAATGTCTACTCGGCTTGAGCCGAGCCGTTTCTCAGCCCTATCATATGTCCCGTCACGTCACTGCAGCACGTCTTCGCACTGAATATTTTATTGCTTCCTGAATATATTCGGTACTATTTCGCGCATGACAAAAAGAAACATACCTCTTCAAACTAGATATTTTGCTCCTTTTTTTCAGAGCAAAGTTATTTTTTGGTGTACATTGTCCTTCAACCAGATGGAGGATAAAAAATAAATCATACAGGGTTAAAGCCAAAATACCGTATAGAGACATGTCTGTCGTTCACTTTTTATTTCGATTTAGTGCGTTGAAGGTTCCAACCGTAAATCTTAGCTTATACTCTAGAATTTTGCTTCCTAATAACCTGACCGAAACTTTACCCAATAAGTTTTAATTATCTCAGTATTATATTTAGTCTTATTTGGGTAAATTATGTAGAATTACATCATGTGAAAGCCACGTCTATGGTATGAATTATTGTTTCCTGTCGAAATCTTCGTCGGAAAACTTCTAGGTTGAAACATACAGTCAAGAGGCGTCGTGCCATGGGGGCCCGGCGGGGTGCCCGGTCCCCCCCCCCCAAAATGGCGTTGTTTATAGCTCCCGAAACGAGAAAACAATAAGATACGGGATGCCAAGTACTTTGCAGAAAGATTCCGCGTTATCGATCATTTCATCCATAATTTTCCAGGATTCACCGTCTCATGGAGAAGTGATGCAAAACTGTTCCACCGAGAGAACCATATTTTCCGCATAAGAATCTAGGAAATCTTGTGAACAATTCCACATACTTTTTCAAATTGGTGAACACGGAAGATACTAAGTGTATCTCGGTCATGAGAACCGAGTTCTCGTCGGAAGCAAGTAGAAACACCCGCGTAACGTATCTACAAGGCCGTATTTCGGGGGGGGGGGTCCCGAAATTTTGATTTTATTATGGGGAAAATAGGGAATGACCAAGTGTCCAAAAACTTGCATATGACCCCTTCCCCGAAACTCCCCAACCCCTCCCTACCCCCCGAAATTCCCCAACCCCTCCCCACCCCCCCGACATGAAATCCTTGATACGGCCCTGCGTATCGGTAAAGATGACTCGGCCAACCATTCATCTCAATAAAAGGCGACAATGGGCTTTTCCGACGTGGCCATTAAATATTTCTCCTCACCTCTTTCTCTTCTGCTTTCCCGCTGCCTTTGCCAATCACTTTGTACAATCCGTCATCGAACTGAGATAGCTGCGCCAATTCTTGTATGACCTCCTTCCTCATGAAAAATGGGTGTAAATGGCAGTGTGGTTCTTCTCATTCAACATGCGTAACAGCGATAAACTAGTGCAAACTCCGTTACTGTCAAATTACAAAGGAATTCTCTCCTTGTCGGAAAGCTGTTTGATATTTTCTTACAATTTATCGAGCATGAAGTTTGGAAAACATGTATCGTGCGCCAGCATTAGAAAACAAAAAAGCTGCAGATAAATTTCCCACATGTGGAAAAATTTGGCCACTTTTAATAGAATGTTTTTTTTCTACAAAAGGCTTTCGACTTAGGCTTTCGCTGATTGCCGTTTCTATATTGGTTTCTTTATACATTTTTAAATAATTCTTAAATAATACTCTGTAATGTCACACTAAATCCAACTATTCTATATCTATCAAACTATTAAAAAAGTTTTCAATATGCTGAAGTACTCAACTGGGAGATAAAACTTGCATTCATGTGTGTATTTTCATTCATTCTGTAAGTTACATGGGAATAATTTCAATGTTTACAGAAAGTTCCTCCGCATACGTAAACGAATACCTAGAACCGGTAAAGATAAGTTGAGACATTTCGATGTAGTGGTTGGAAGAAATCCTCGTGATAACCCCGCTTCCACAATACCGAAAAGTGGAACGATGCACCTTACTCCTCAAAACACGCCGAGACAGGAACTTTACAACCCTCACCGGGGTCATCGAACCAGAAGCAAGTAAGACTAGGGGTCACCGTCATCACAGTATGAAAGCCGTATCCCATCCGTGTTTTTTTTGCGAAAATTCGTTGTCCTTTCTTTCTTCTTTTTTCAAAAGTTATGAACAGGAGCTGACAATATTACATACTTATTATGGCATGGAGAACATTCAAATATGGGGAAAAAATTCACAGCATACGTGTGATGATTCTTGGTTCAAGTAAAAAGGTACTCGAGATTGCACTAATTGTAACAATAATTGGGACAACAACATTTGAAAGTTACACAAATTACACAAAATCACAAAATGTACTGTAATGAGCAAAAAACCTGTACTTGTGAATTCACAGAGGTCTAATTAAGCCTCTTGAGGCTGATTTACTTTCATTAAGTGGTGAAGGGGCTTGAAGCTTCAACCAATCCCTGACCATATAAAAAGGTAGACCGCGAAGTTTCAAACAAATTGTTATTTAAATAGTGTATAAACGATACAGTGAAAGATGTAGAAGTATTGACGGTGACAGTTCTTTCATCCTGTTCAGGCTGCACCATATTTTAACTGTTGTTTGGCTCACGTTTCTTGTAATTCTTTTAAAGAAAGACGTCGCAATTCTCGTAAAGATAGACCGGGCATTTTACTTCGATAGTTAATTTTTTTAGCTATTTATCGAGTTGAAGTGACCTTTGTAAAATATAGTTCATTTCTTTAGGGAATCTTGTTCTATTCTTCCAACGAATTCAGATGTGTCAGTTATAATTTCCGTTCACAAGGCAAAATTCGCTTTCAAAATTCGCTGTCGACCTTTCACTTTGTAAACGATTGGTAAAGCCCTTTCGCCCCTTAATGAATGTAAATCAGCCTCGAGAGGCTTTTTTAGACCTCTGCGAATTGGCAAGTACAGTTTTTTTGCTCCTTACTGTACAGCATACGTATGATGATTTTTGGTTGAAGTATAAAGGTACTCGAGATTGCACTAACCTCATTTGGCGTCGCTTTCCTCGGAACTCTTCCTACTTTTAATTCGATATATTAACAACGTTCTGGACAAAATACGAACTGGTTTACCGTTATACGTTAGAGTCATGGTCGCAGACGGGGTATCTTTCGCCGCCAGAATAGGGAAGACGCTGTCGTTCGCTGTTACAGGAAGTAAAATAAACCACAATATCATTAAGGGTGCTTTTCGATTGACGGACTAAGATGGTTTAAGGGACTAAGGCTTAGACTATGGCTGAACTAAGGGATAATTGGCGAACAGTGGACTTTCTTTGCTGTTTGCTAAGGAAAGCACGGATAGAGAAAGGAGGCTGGGATTGTTTACACATTATATCCTTCCCTTCGTATTTTCCCTCGGTGTGTTAATTATTCAGACCCCGCCTAGCCTCTTACCGGTTGACCGATAGTTTTGTTGTAGCCTAAGAGTGGACTAGGCTTAACCCTCTTAGTCCGTCAATTGAAAAGCACGCTAATACTTTAGACGGTCAAATTTAAATAAACAAATTTAAAAGAAAAATATAAGTACAGCCATAAAAGGACAATAATAGGACGACCACGAAACACCCCGTTTCTTAAACTTTTTTGTAGCGAGAGTCTACGCCTCCTATTCAAAACAAAAAGAAAGGATTGACATTTATGCGATTGACTAATTCCGCGAAATTACACGTAAAGTGAACCATAATTGTACAGGCGTAAGCTAGGGATTCGTTCCACGGGTCCCAGAATACTTATTATTATTTTTTGAGTTACGCGAATTTTTTTGGAACCTTCAAAAAAATTACAGACCTCAGAAGTTACATGTTGCAGACTCGACTAGTAAGCTACATCGCTCTTCTGCTCCCTCTGATCTGCTATAGAGCTATGATTTTTTTACTGCAAAATTTTACCGTATACTGAGTTGTAATTTTGTTTTACCGAGTCGTGTATCCAGTAATTTTAAATATATATTTAACTTCCGACCGCGTAAAAGTGAAACCTCGCAAATGGAAAATACGCTGTTCATATTTTTAATATTTAAATTTACTTGAAATTTATTCACAATAAAGACTCAATGGTAGCGTTCCTGCTTCATTTGCAACTATTCCGGCGTCGTCAATAAATCGCTCATCCACGACTGCAACACCTCGAGGGCCCATGATGGCTGCATTAACGCCTGAAGGCGCTAATTCATGTATTATGATCCCACCTTCATTACTAACGGTCTCATCCAAGACTCCATCAACATTTTTAGGTGCTTTTTCATATGTGGTGGCCCCACTGCTGGTAATAACGGGCTCCTCCATGACTGCCTCAACGACCATAGGGGTTGACTACGGCTGTCTCAACGCATTGGGCTTCCACAAGGGGAACTATTTCGCCCAAATCTTGCAGTTGGACAGTGGCATCGAATGTCCGGGACCGTTTCGTCTCTACAAAACGCATTTTATTACTAAATACAATAGATGTAACTATTACCAATCTTACAATACAATACAATAGATGTAACTATTACCAATCTTGCTATGGCGGCACCCAAGAAACGATTTTTTAAAGTAATTTCCAAGGGGACTTTCGAGACACTCCTGTGCGATGGGGTTCAAAGCAAACGTGTGGTGGCTAACTTGGCTATTGTTTGGAAATGACCATCGTAAGGACGCAAGCATCATGTTGCGTTTGCAGTTCTTTTCCCTGAAAATGTGTGATTCAATGTAGTAAAAACCATGGTACAAAAGCCAATGAAATATAAATTACCTTTCCTTCTGAATGGACTTTACTATGGTTTACATGGCTTAAATGCGTTAAAATTTGTAAAAGTAAGCTACATTAGATTGCGTTAAAATTTGTAAAAGTAAGCTACATTAGATTCGGATTAGCTAGGTTCATTTAAGTTGCGTTAGGTTAGAATGGGAAAACTAGGAATCCACTGGGGAGAGGGGTATAGAACAAAAGTACCATAAATACCTTTTTTAGGTATGCGTTGAGCCTATGCGTTTTTGTGCTGAATTACATGGCCGCTTAGGCGTCTCCGCTAACATGGCTTGTGTACTTCGTGATTTCTGGTGGATAAAGAAATAAAACTTATTGTCTCAGGTTAACTTTCTTCTCAATAGCTACTATACTTTGGGGCTTGAGCAATTCCTCTCCTTTTTCCTCTTTTCGGCTGCTTCTTTAGGTGAGCTCGCTTCCCCTAACTTATTTTCCATTATTTTTCCAAATTTATTTTTGTTCCGACAGGAATAGGGTCGGTACGACTAGAAGCTGCGTTTTGCAGAGGAGACGTACTATGCTTTTCGTGTAGGTTATGTTAGGTTAAGTTAGAAAAGGTTGGGTTAGTTTATTTCCTCCGCAAAATGCAGCTTTTAGCTTCTTGTGAATACGGTGTGATATCAAACACGTGGTGTTAAAAAATTTCCTGTTTACAAACACAATCTGGCGTATCATGATATCGACTTTTTTCTCAAGTACCAATTCGATAGTCTGCTGGGCCTTGTATACCCCGACAAGTTCTTGGTTGTCTTCCAGACGACAAGAATCTGTAACCGGTGGGCGGCGCGACCGTTGTCACCCTGCACACTCGAGTGCAAAAGCCAAGTTGGCTACGAGTTATTCTCTGGATTGATATAAACTTTGAGTAATCGATCTGAAAGACAAACGATGTCGAGACAATTCCCAAGAGTAACTGGAACCGACCGGCTAATCTTTCAGCCAAACAGCAACTGGCCTCCTTCAATTGTGACGGCCTTTCTCTCCCAAAACTTCGCACAACCTTTTATACAGGAACCATCTCTCTGGGTACTCTGTGCTTCCGCTCAACTGGACATGTATGATGCACAATATTTGGCCAGTGTGAGTAAATAGCGAAGAAGCTATGCCGCTCCTACTTGGCGTGGTTTGTTTTGTTAGCAAACAAAGTAATATAACCGTGTACGTGAAATAAAGTGTACTGGTTGGTAATTTAATTGAAATACAGTATGTTTTCCACCTGTCTAGTTTGTCTTTCCTCATGTATAATATGTTAATCAAATTTCGCACAATCTTGTGAACCACCATTAAATTTTACACGTGAAATGTTATTCGGAAATATTCTTCTTTAGGAACGAATATTCCTTTGCTAATTTATTTGTATTTGTAATGCTACTTACGCTTCATAATTTTTGTTCCCGTTTAGTTCAGTTCATATTAGTACAGTTATAGTTGCGAAAAGTACATTGGACTTCAACAGTCAATCGTAGAATCTTTATAATAAACGTGTTTAGCTTTATCACTTTTCTGCAGTTCGAAAGTGCTGTGAAGAACACCGTACCGCAAAAAGTCTCCATAAACCACGTATAGTAACACGTTGATTATTCGTAATGAATTCTGGTTCAACCACCATAGTTAATGTGTTGTCAAATTACAAGATTCATTTCCGGTGTGTGGACAAACTCCTTTCTTTTTCTATATTCCCTTCTTCTCATAATTTTTGTTCTTTGCGGAAATAGCGTCAATAACAAACTGTCGCTCACACGGATCTTCATTTTCTGTCAACGGAGAGTCCGCAAGTTCAAGAAGGAGGCTTGTTTCAAAAAAGCATCACTCCATTTTTCACAAAAACTGCACGGTTTTCTGATTTCTTTCAGGGACGTGAGATATCCAGGGAAGGGTTCCTTCAAGTTGGCTCCGTTGGCTCCGTGTGTTAAATCTGTGGCGTTCTAAAGAGACATTGATTTGACCCTTCGCATACACATCTAAGGCTTCAATAATTACAGTCAAATCTGACTTCAAGATATCGCCACTTATTCCTAAGTGTTCACCACTTTTCTGGTTTCATCCTAGTGACACGAGCGAAACATCGCCTTTATGTATTCTGGCTTTTCATTTTCTAACTTCACCACCACTTCAAAATTCTGTCACTTTCCAGCCACAGCGTAGAATCTTCATATCTATCGATATATAAGTCTAGGTTTGGTGGCCTGAGTGACACATATTCATGTATCGGCTGCGCCATGTTGTGTTCTACCTGACGTATTTGACTTCCCCTCTGGGTTATATAGTAGTGATTAGACCCAAGTTATGTCAAGGTTACTTTCACTTCCTCATCCATCCATATACATACCAGAGGTTGTATCCGTAAGGTCATCAAGTTAAAAAGAAACGAGTGCTAACGTTAGGTAAGTGCTACCTGAGAGTGTGTTGGTTGTTTTCGTAACCAGAGTGAGCTTAATCCGACACATTTTCTCCGCTAAGTGACGCTTGTGATTCATAATAGAGTCGTCCACCAACATGACCTCTTCCAATTTTACAAGCATGTCATACGTGCTCTACAAACGATTGGGTACATCCTTCGGAATTCGCGAACTTACACTCGTTTTTCACATTTGTTTGGCACATTCCACCGTCGTTTACTTAATGGAAAATGACAGGTGAGAGTGTGCAACAAATTCACGGATTTTACGAATCCTAGGTTACGGAACTGAGTCCTTCTTACACATTCAAATTTAACACACGGCAGCACATTGACTCGTTTGAATGCATGTGCGACTTTCTCTGCGTAGTTGCGACTGCAATTGTACCAGGGCGTTCATCATACTGGTCACATATTTCGTAGTCACTCAAAGAATCTTACGCTCGATTATAAAAGCTGACATATCCATCAAAAGTTTTCATATTTACTCAAAGGTATGGGGATGTGGAATGTGGCACATATATATTACTGTAGATCTGAGTTGCCGGTTGGCGTCAATCCAATGACCTGTGACAGCAAGGAACGGCATAATTGCCATGGAATTTCATATGTCCAGACTTAAAGAAATTTCAAAATTAACGCCGCCTAAATACGCTTCAATATTCACTCGCATTTTATAGTACACTAGTCTGAATATATTCTTGATCGTAAACCAGATTACCGGAGTTGTAGATGGATTTAAAAAACGAAGAATGTTTGGTAACTCATGAGATTCTACCACAATAAACGGAATAGTTTCGATAAAAATCCAGCGAATAATTAAGCAATATAAATGTCCTAACTGACGGGAAGACAGTTAGCACTATTAATTGGATTAGATGAAGTTGACGACCCAAAAGACCACACGCTTTGTCCAACCCTGAACCCATCGCCATCCCACTCGGCATTAGTGTCAAGATGCTACTCAAAACGCCAGTTGAAGTTGATGCGAAATATAAAGTTTGACACTAGTTGCAGCGTACTTTTTTCCGTTTTCTTGCTTTGAAAAATATTTCCGAACGCCGAAATTTTGCCTCTGTGAGCAACTCATAAGAACGCTGAAGTAGATATTATCATAAAATGAAGGCGAAAGCAATAAATTCAAATAAAAGTCAATGTAAAATAAAGTTGGAGGAATTGGTACTGCTGTTTTGATTTATATTTTGTTATAAGCCTGAGTGGCACACATTTTCCTGCTTATATTGGAGAGAAGGAGAAAGTAGGGATAGGATGAGAAAAAATTAGAACATTGCTAAAATCATTGCAATTTTTAAATGTTACCCAATAAAAACTAGGAGAGGATTAACTTTTACCGTGATCTTTCACCGTTCCTATGGTTACAAAATTACCCCTGAACACAGCCTGTATGAAAAGGGAGTTAGAAACAGAAATAAAGTATATAGACTTGAAACTCGCTGTGAGAGGTTTTTATTTTGCGGAGAATGCATAGGACATCTGGACTTCGAGAACGCACAACACAGAGAAACCGCATGGAAACAAAGGGGAGAATAACCTCGCATGGCATTCTAGCGCCACTGCACGGAGGGTAGAACAAATAAATACAACAGTAAGGGAGAATAGTTTCCACATAATCACCCGTGGCTAATCGTGGCCGCTCGTAGCCCATGACCGTAGGAGAACGGAACGCACGGATACGCCTATGCCCGGATACTGGTCCAGAAGGCCCAGACACCATTGGAGGCTGGGTCCGTTATCGTGGACAAGGACCGCGTCCACAATGAAGGGTCAAAAGCCGGACGATAACTTAACAGAAGGGATAGCAGATATTCGAAACACCACCGTTTCCTGAGGCGCTTCCCAACTTCTACCAGGTAGCGGAAGCTGCGATTTAGTCTCGACGGATCATCGAATTCGAGGTAATCACCAGGAACGGCGAGTAGGGGATAATCTTGATGACTTCCCAGAAAAAGAATACAGCAACATGGATGGTTTCCAGGGAAACGGCCCATTACCAGACACATAAGTGATTGGACGGTCGATTAAGTGGCCTTTAATCTCGGCTAGGATTGTGGTCAACTCTTCTAGATTGAGTAAGACGGTACTCAAGGTCTTCTGTTGGGCCTGCTTGGTCAATCCCATGATGCGCTCCCACACGCCTCCAAAACAAGTTGCACGCGCCGGGTTCAAACCTCAGGTAATGCGACGAAAGGCGAGACATTCCACTAGCTTCTCCCGAGTCATAGAAAGACAGAAGTTGTCTATCTTCTCCGACGAAGTTGGTTCCGCTATCGGAAGGGAGGAAATGTAACGTATACTCTTTTATAGTCTGAAGCTTGTGAACGGCTGAACTTACAAGGCTCACTATACTAAAGGATGAGGAGAAGCTACTATGAAGGACAAGGTCACATACCACAGACCGATAAGAGACAATCTTACATTCATCCCCCCTCCTCAATAATTATTCCCACAAATCAACAAATAGGTCTTCCAGGCTCCACATTTGTAAAACAATCCGGAGGCTTCCGAGGCCTTGTCAACCGACGTCCTTCTTCCAATTCCCATCGCTCGATTTCACTGCGCCGCCTAAGTCCCGAACGACGTCTTCTTCAAGTCCACCAGAATCCCCAGCGATTTGTCCTTCGTCCAACGACGAATCGTCATCATCATAGTTATGGTTCTTTTTCTTGCCTGTATTGGAACTTAGAGGGCGCTGGTTCACAACCTATGCGAATGCATGTGACCAATACAGCCAGTCTGGATTCAACTATGGCATTGCTTACTCTGACCTTGCTTACCTATACCTTTCTCAGTACAACGGCCTGGCTTTACTTCCACCTGATAATCCTACTGACCACTACCTAACACGGCTGTTTACATTATAACAATTTTGGCGACGAGGATGGAATATTGACAGTTTTCTCTGTGATTCTGGAGCATTTGCATGCAGTTTGTTTCCTTGTGTTGAGATCCTCGGTCACTGGGGGCCGCCATGTTTGTTTGGGTTTTCCCGGCTCCTCCCCTAATGACCGTTACCTCCCCATGTATGACGGAACTCTCGATTCTCTCGAACTTAGACAAGTCCTTCTGGTAGGGGTTAAGCCTTTTGTCAGGTAGAAGTTGTGTTGTCCTCCAGAAGAACTTTGTCAGTTCTACGTTCGAGAGAAAAGCGAGGTTATAAATATGAATGGCGGACAGGACTAGTATATATATTCCTCGTCCGGCCACAGTCAGGGAGGCACTTGTCAGCAAGTCCTCCTAACAGTAACATGGCAAGTCCTTTTCTCTAAATCTATTGTTGAATCCTTGATGTCAGTCTAGCATTGTTGGCCTTTGGTGTAGTCCAAGGTGGCTGTAGTTAAAGCACTCTAGCATTGTTGGCCCTTGGTGTAGTCCAAGGTGGCCGTAGTTAAATCAGTCTAGCATCGTTGGCCCTTGATGTAGTCCAAGGTGGCCGTAGTTAAAGCAGTCTAGCATTGTTGGCTTAGTTTTGTCTTGCTTAGTTTTAGTCCAAGGTGGCCGTAGTCTTTCATTGTTGAGCCCTCGGTTTCTGTCCATTGGACCAAGCAAAGTAGTCTTAAGTGTACATTGTTGTGTTTGCATCGTCATTCATTCTATCACTGTAAATAAAAGTTCAAATTTACCTACCAACTCGCCATCGTTTTGCCTGTACCCTTTAGCCACGCGCTTAAGATCCAAACCCTTACCCCGCTCAGCCACCCAGACCCTAACACTTGTTATACGTGTTGCTGGGTAGAATTGTGCAGTTGGAAGTCCTTGCAGTACCTTTTCCGAAGACAACCTTTTCGTCCAGCGTTGGCCTTCAAGTTTCGTTTCACCTTCCTTCCTGCAAGTTCATTCTGGTGAGCCCGTTCTATTTTTCTTCCTTACGCAAGCGCCTTTTCCTGCACGACGTTACTATGCCTACGACAGCCCCTACAGCGGCGTTCAATGTAGCCTCTGCAGTAACCGGACCCATAATGCAGGTCGTGTCATAGGGCATATTGAACAGCACGTACGCGGAACAAGTTGGCGAATTATTTCTCAGTCGACTTCGCCAATAATATATTGCCAATGGTATATCTGATCCTGAAATGAAGAGAGCTAGTTTTAACACAATTGTTGGCGACTTGCAACACGCTTTGGAAAATATGCTTTCCAGTTGACCCTACTTCGAAAACGTTTGAAGAAATTTGCTCTCTTCTCTCCGCTCAATTCATCGAATCAACTATCGGAATTGCGGAGCGCATTAACTTCTACAATAGGAAGCAGCTTCCGGGGGAACCCCTGAAGTACTTTTTGGCACAACTTCGCATGTTATCCCGAGATCGTAATTTAGGTTGTTTCCTTAACTCTGCATTCCGTGCGTGTTTGTCGTAGGGCTACATGATATCCATATTCACGGGAAACTCTTATCTGAAAGTGAACTTGACTCTTCTCTCTCAAAAACGCGAAAAGGAAAAGCTCAGCAGATTTCTTCGTCCCCACGTAGCACACTTTGGTCGAGTGGTCTTTCCTTTTTTATCAATTTCCGTCGCCCTGCGACGACGAGGTGTCGAAACGTCGACCATCAATTGTCAAGGGCTACCGATGTTGAAAGGTGACGATCAGGGGACGTCACCCAGCGAAGACCCAATGTGTTTTACCAAAAGTTATGTTTTATCAATTGCATATCCAATGAGTTCAACATATTTTCAACATATTTACTACATATAAAACATAATACTATATGCTTAAAAATTAAAATATGCTTAAAAATTAAAATTGAAATTTGTAAAAGGCAACGAACAATAGCTCACGCCTATGATATCAATGAAAAATTTAAAAAAATTTATACGATGAAATTTAAACAATTACATAAATTGAAAGATTACTTGATTTAAGTCTCATTACTTTTAAGTAAATCTTTAAAAATGTGTGTAACGTTTTTGCACTGAAGTGAAAGTCTAATAAATCTTATTAAAAATCAAACACAAATCGCATAGTACCTACAAAATTTACGTTAATTTAAACAAGATTGTGCTGTGTATAGTTGTCGAATTCGTAAATATGTCCTTTAAAGTTACAGAAAATGTAAATATTTTTGCATTGACCTCAGTTTACAAATATAAATTTCACACAAATTTTACCTTGTTTAGACAGAATATTATTCAATGCATGCACACTACCGAGTGCGTAAATGCTATGTTTGAACTAAATAAAGGAGTTGCCACCGGCTGATTCAAGACGTGATGTTTGGGCGCGTCTTTTAAATTTTGTTACCAGTCGCTTTCAGTTGCGAAGGTAGACCGCTATGTTTTGACTCTTTTGCATTGAAACAACGTGATGATGTTTTGAGAAAAAGTTGTGCAGGCAATTAGAATCAAGTAAAGAAATTTCTTTGCATGGGCGCAAAGTTTATGAATGGACAAATAAGAAAGTAAATTCATTTAAATTTTAAATAAATTTATTTAACAAACAAAATTCATCAGTTTTTAGCTATCAGTTCAACAGAATCGGTTTTCACCCAAAGTTCTAAGATGGAAAAGTGTATTTTTAGGAAGAATTCTGCTAATATTGTTTGATGCCGACATTATTTTCATTCAAAGTTATGCATTTGAAATGCGCGGCCTACCTGTTACCTTGAAGGTGATTGGTTCGAGTCCCTTCACCTTCTTAATGAAGGTAAATCAGCCTCAAGAGGCTTAATTAGACTTCTGGGTTTTACTCAGGGTACTTTTACCTGCCAACCACAGTACAAGATGCTCCCAAACCGAAAAAAGGCAAGGATGTACGTTCTTTCCTTGGGCTTATCAAATACTACGGAAAATGTATCCGGAGTTTATCTTCCGTTGCGGAGCCATTGACCGCCTTGACCAGGCAAGGATATTCATTTAATTAGGGACAAACCCAAGGAAAAACGTAGTCGTCATTCAAGAAAAATTTAAGCTCAGAGCTGATTTCTTTGCCACTTCAAGCCGAAGCTACCAGTCCGCCTAGAATGTGAAACTTAGTCGGTTGGATCGCCGCGGTGCTTACACACCGCTTCCACAACGGGGATGAAAGGCCGAAAGCCTATGCGTCTAAATCTTATGCAAAGCCGAAAGAAGTTATTCGCATATTGATAGAGAAGCGTTAGCAATTGTATTTGGAGTCTCCAGATTCCACGACTGCATTTATGGAAAAAGGTTTACCTTGGTCACAGACCATACATCCTTGCTTGCAATTTTCGGTCCCAAGTCGGGAGTTTCAGCAATCACAGCTGCGCGGATGCAGAGATGGACCTTGAAGCTTGCTGGGTACTCGTGAATCTCGCAGTCCTATCATGATACCCTTTTTGTTCTTCGCTTAGGTGATGCGGCATTTTAAGGTGAGACTGACTGAATTTCGTAAAATATAATACTTTTTATTCAACGATAAAATGAATGAAAATGGGCAATAAGGTTTGAAAGTTCGCTGGGAAAACTCACCAACGAACCGTGGGAAAATAAGTCAGATCCATTACCAATACCTGTAGTGTCTTTATATGGATTACTGGTGTGGGATTGAAATAAAGTTTACGAACAAACGGAAAGAAGCCTTCTTTATTAACGTCTATTTGGCTTGGCCGTTACATTAGTCTATTTGGCAACAGGCAATACTTTCCATTTCTTAAGTACGATTTTCTGCATGGTGTACTCCACTATTTCTAAAATTGTCCGCGAGTCATGTGCAGCGCTCTACACTAATCTGAAGGAAGAATATTTGAAGACACCTACAACACCTGCCGAATGGACCCACATAAGCGCAAGGTTTCTGGAATTGTGGAATTTTCCTGCTTGCATTGGAGCTTTGGATGGCAAGCATGTGAATATTCAGGCTCTATTTTCAAATGAACCTGAGTATTGGAATTACAAAAAGTCCCACAGTCTAGTTTAACTAGCGCTGGTCGACGCGGATTGACGATTTATTTACGCTGACGTTGGATCAAGCGGCAGGTGTAGCGATGGAGGGATTTTCAGGAATTCAACTTTACGTAAATCAGTAGGTAAATAATATGGAATTCTGTTTATGGACTAGGACATTTCGTTGAAATATGTACGTGTACGTTTAGACGGTAAGTAGCTTGGCATACCGGAAAGTGTTCGCGTTATCGGAATATGTGAACCGGTCAATTCTGTAATCGTCGCAGACGAAGCTTTTCCCTTAACGACCTACTTAATGAAACTTTACACCGGACAAAACCTAACGCAAGAGCAAAGAGCCTTTAGTTACCGACTGAGTCGTGATCGACGTGTTGCGAAAAATGCATTTGGCTTCCTCGTGTCCGAATTTAACGAATGCATTCTAGTCGAAATTGCTTTAAATTCACTCTGCAAATTTAGGTTTACTGTTCCACGATACTTTTACAGCCAGACCATACTATCAAGGTAATAATGGCAACCCTGGTCTTACACAACTACATGCGGTGTAAGAAGCTTGCGGCTTGTAATAATTTGGCTGACGAAGAGATTGGAGATGGAATCATTGATACCGGTTTGTGTCGCGGACAGGGTGTCGTAATGCATAGAGCACACTGGAATTTCAGCCGTGCCGTGTATGTTGGTATATCTGACACGTCTCGAAACACGTCGATTTACACTGGAATGTTGGCACAAGCCAGGGGTGTGTCTTTGTGAATGTCGTTTTTTGAAAATAAACATAATTTCTGAACAAGAAACTTTTCATTAATTTTGACATATATTTTACTTCAGAATTAATTACCTGTATTTAATTTGTATTTCCAAGTGATACTTCAACTTCAAAACTATCTTCTAATATTTGTACAACAACCGGTTGGTCTTGGACAATATTTAAATTTGCAGTTACCCTATTGAACGAGATATGATTAAAAATAACTACAATTATTATGTTACGTACTCTCTGTCGTCCATATGGCATTCTCTTTCAATGCTCACAATTGTTGATCACACTTAAATATAACGTGTAAGATAAATCAGACCTAGATAGAGAGCCCAGCCCACCTAACCTGCGATTGGCGGAAAGACGTATGTCAGTTGTGCCTGTATGCCAAAAGTTGAGCAGTGCCCAACTTGCATGTAAGAGCGCTTATGACGGTGTGTGCCGAAATTTTCTGGTTTATTTACTAGTCGTATGTCGTATGTTGTAAATGTTGACATAAACGACATTCTGGTGTGCACCAAGCATAACCGGTGTGGGTGCTTTGGACACAGCAGGGGCAAATGTTGCATAGGGAAATGCCAAATAAACGAGAGGAACATTTACGAAATATTTTTCTGAAAGCGGAAAAGTCCAATGGCAGGATAATTTATTGTTCGCTTGATTCGTCGTACGATTAAACACAAAGAACAGATAATCAGTAGTTAACTGGATCATTGGAACGGTAATCGTAAGAATATATCCCACTTAAGTTATTGCAGTTTGTTGGACGATACAGTATGTGAACCATGTCAGTTTTCATCCTGTCTCTTTCCGCTGTTGAGAATTGCTTTAGCCGAGATGCAACCATCGAGCCGAAAAAAGACTCTTCATTGCTTGTGGGCTTCTGAACTAACTGCGATATACTATGCAACGCTTTCAGTCGTCCAGCCTCAGCATCGTCCTTAGAATTCTTCCTACGTTTCCATTGTGTATGAGGAACGGAGTCAGTTGAAGCAGACGTCTCATCAGTAAAACTATTTTCTTCGCATGTATGAACGCTTCGAGGCTCCTCGTCTATTTTCCTTTCCTACGACATACTTGTAAGAACTAAGACACATTCCCATGTCCAAGCCAGTATCCAGGGGGTTAGGGGGTTCGAACATCTTCAGAAATGTGAAGTTTATAATGGGGAAGATAGGGCAAACTAAAATGTCCCAAAAACTGAATACGGGAAAACCCTCCGCGAAGTTCCCCCTCCCCCCCCCCCGAAGAAAAAAATCTTGGATATGGGCCAGTCCATGGCACTAACTCATTACTTCGCCCAGAATGATACATTAGCCTGTGGCATGGCTTTGTCTTTTAGAAACATGAGGGATCTGAAATAGACCCAGTGTACATCAGGAATAGCATCAGCTCCTAATAATCTTTTGTTATTATTTGAAATAATAAACTTTTAATACTTGCAGCAGAAGTGCCTGTAACGTTGTTAGCTTTACACTTCCTAAGGAAGTAAGTTTTCAAGTACTTCCACTTTTCGGTTACAACGGAGGTGGTATACTTTTCCTACTCTGGCTTCCCTTCGTTTAGCTCATTAACTATTTCACCAAAATTCTTTTCCCGTGTGTTTCTTTTCTTATAATTCGAATTCTTGCAATCCCAGAGAATAGGACGTAACTTAACAGCTCATTTAAGCGCCTCTCGTCATCCGCTGGCCATCGTTTGGAAGTCATCTCCTACAAAAACTGAACAGCTTTCCTGGAACTCCACTTGCTGACTGAAAGCAATATCTCTTGTGTGTTTCCGTAGTGTTTTTTTTTGTGCAACAGCGGAAAAACTTTCCGCGTGCGACAAAAAGTTCAATGCAGAGGAAAATCTACATGTGTTATGTGCTGTTTCCTCACTGATATCAACTAGGTTTTCGACTGCTGAAGGGAAATGGCTGTGTTTCTCCCACAGTAACCTACTGTATTGTACAGTTGAACCGGACTAGATGTGAGTGCTATGACCATATTTACCAGTTGTTCTGTTCCCAGAGAAAGGTTGGGGGTAAATAGGTAAAGCGATGGAGGACAGGAAAAGAAAACATTGGGTAAATCGAAGCATATGGAAAATGTGCATTGTGGATAACTGATAACGTATAGCATTTTGTTTAGCATTTTCGCTCAAGTACATCTTATTTACCGTTATCTTTATTACTGTATTAAGAATTGTAAATATCACAACTATTCAGAGTTGCTGCCCTGTTTTCAATTTCCCGGTTGAAACTGGATAGCTACACCCATTTGTTGTTACCCGAAATAAGGGTGTTCTTATGTGTTTTTGCCCTCCAGGACTAAGAGTTGAGCTTCATCGTTCGAGCCACATCCGGTCTCAAAGAGTGTCAAAAGTCGGAGTCGAGGTTAATTTCGGACACTCGTACACGTAAGCTGGACTACCAATGTTACCGGTCGAGCGAGTGAGTTGGGTTTAAAAGTCACAGCGTGTACGCACGCCTTTACCATGTAAGCGAATGGTCTAAGCTCTTTCACCTGCTAATGAAGGTAAATCAGCCTCAAGAGGCTTAAGTAGACTTCTGTGGTTTGTCCTATCCGTTTTCATTGCCCATGACATCTGTCGCCAGTAACAGTGCGCGACTGTACTTTTCTTTTGCGTTACACTTTTCACAGCCTTAACGCTTCCACTGACAGCTGGAAAAATAAATACAATACACTTTAGAGATTCATTAGTCAAACAACCAGTAACTGCGCGAAGCAGCAGGTAGAAGCCAATATAATGGTTAACTACAGCAGTTGGAAATGCCGTAAAGAAAGGAGCAATAGCTACTTAAGCTTCTAAAGCGAAAGCGTCAGACACAAACATACAAGTTGACATAACAAATAATAATAAAACTGTCCAATGCTGTAAGAATCCCAACGGTGAGGATCGCAGGAAGAAAGCAGATGATAAGCGTAGGGCACAACTTGTGGAGGCGAGAAAGGGATACGTTGCTACACAAAAAGATATGGTATGTTGTAAAAAAAGGTATACCGTTCGAAAAATACGCTCAAAGCGTATTAATCGTTAAGATATTGTAGTGCTAGAAATGTTTTCATCCGGAGTTATAAAAACGAAAAATTTGGCACAGAGAACAAGACCTAAATAATACAAAACTGCTGAAGTGTGTCGAGAAGTATTACCGTCAAACGGGGTTACTTTGAACGAAAAATTGACTTTTTTCGTTCGGTTTTCCTTTGTAATTTGGCTAATTTTTTAGTAATAGCAAGACACTCTGTGGAATTTATCGCAGAATGAGATAAGCCTTTCACTTTCAAATTCACTGTGAAACTCTGAGAGTACTGAATTTTCAAATTCTGTGTTCAAAGTTACCCCACGAAGCGTACATCTTTCAACGCTTATGATAAAACTTAATTGCAAGACAACGGTATGCAATGTGACTCAATTTTTTTCCACAGACTACTTATTATAGACTATTCAATATGCCTGACTAGAAATTTTGATTGTACTTGCTTTAGTTATAGTTAAAACGTGAAAAAATTTAAAGTAACAAAAGAGAAAAGCGGTGAAACGGTATCTCGGCTAAACGTTGGTTTTGTCCCTCAATCCTCGCTTTTCTTTGCCCCTCGTGCGTTTCACACTCTTAAATTCTCGCTCTACGTTACCTTTTCTTGATCTTTTTTGTTTTGCTTAATTCTGGGGTTGATGTTCCATACACATACACATGTTCAATGTAACCCCCAAAAAGTTCAAGTTGACGGGGATACTTTGAACACCGACATAGCTTGAAAACCAAAACTCGTAGCTCATTTCTGAGTTTACTAAACTCAAGACAGATCAATATTCTACAATTTTAGTAAGAATGAATGCTTTAAGTGGTATAGTTACCTTGTGGTAGTCAATAATCATACGACAATAGATCTTGTTAAAAAAAGCCACCGGCTTTCAATCGGCTGTTGCCGCGAATGGTATCAAAACAAAGGTCATATTATGTTCTCCTAAGAAAGCCTACTCATCCCTTAAACTAACGACACCTAGACTGTTGCGTTGCGTTACGTAGTTGAGGAGCAGTAGATGGCCTACGATTTCCCATCAAGTGTTCAATTTCACCCCGGGTGTTCAAAGTAACCCCGTTTGACGGCACGCAAATCTTCAACAGACAAGGACGAATGACTTGCCCAAATTCCGAGCTCAAAAACCCTGGCATCGGACTGTCGCCAAATGTAAAGCTTCGAAGATAGAGAAGAAGGGAACCATTCTTCACGTCCAAAATATTAAACTTACCACCAAATTATGCGAACACTTACAAGAAAAGTTCGCCCATGGCATAAGGAACTTGAAAACGAACGGACAGTTTCTCTTCTAGATCCACGAAGCTTTTAAAGGTATTATGAACCACCGTTCATCTGCACAGTCATACTTTTGGCAATCGACCAATCGAATTTGTTGAAATTCAAATCTCCTGGTCACAGATATGTACGGTGTCTCGTATTTTCTGGGTCGAAATTCGGAATACGCTACAGAAAACAGCCCAGAGGAAAAACATTCGTCTTTGTCATGCAATGAACCATGCGACTTCCATCCAATTGTAGAAAAATGCTGTAGATTAATTTAAATTATTGCCGTGGCTGATTACACTGCATTGGAGAATACTATTTACAAACTCGACCATTGTAAACACCCAGCACGCGTTTCTGTAAGGAAAGGTCAAGATCTTTCTTGTCGGGATTCTCGTAAATGCGCGAGTTTCTTGCGATGTATCCGCGAATTAAGCTGCCCCTTTCGACACTGAGAATTTTCATGTCGAAATACTTATGCCGCTATATACGAGCAGTGAAAACCGTGACTTTATATGAATATGTCCAATGTCCAATCAATGAAGAAGGTTTTGAAGGCCTACAAAACGGGTGTGCAATGCAGCAATAACAGATCCTTTTCGACCTGATTTGGCAGAGGATTCAAATATATTTGAAGCTCGCGAATGCAAACTTGCAGAGTTCCACGTAGAAACCAAAGCACAAAAAGATGTTGTTTGTTGCCCTTGCGAACGACTGATGAAAAAAAAAGTTATACTCGTCAGTTTTCCACTTGTATGGTTGTCTACAACGAGGACTCGGATTCCGACAAAAACAGCGAGGATTTAGAGATCATGCTTGAAGACGCTGGCAAAAAGCAAACCAATCTAGCTAATTATGTTGCGCAAAGACGTGAATACAACGTATTTGCCAATAATACGACTGGATACCTTTCAGTGTTGTGTAATTTGTCTAAAAATTAATATTATTGCATTACAATTACTTTTTAGTTAAAATTTACTATTACATTACAATTACACTTGAATAATGAAAATAATAATGAAAATAATCGTTACATTACAATTACATTTGTAAAGTAATGCATTACTTTGCCATTACTGTCGGTAAAAATGCATCGTCACAAACTTTCGTGACGATGCGTTTAGTGTATCGTTAGAAATTTGACTGTAAAGTTTATAATCAGAAAACGAGCAATAAATACGATGTAACTTTTGTCTCCTCGGGTGAGACGGTAGTAACAAAATAAACAACTCCTATTTCGAAGACTAGTTTTACATTATCTTAAGTTGTTGGGCATCGTACAATTGCTAAAAAGAGAACGGGTTAATTCTTGCTACGAGAAAAAGTCAACGCGTGAAATGTTAATATTATCTCTACCCTCTTCTACTAAACATTTTAATTAGAAAAGTTAGTTTTACGTAAATATGGGTCGGAGAAACGAACACGGAAAAGAACGCTTATAACTTTCGTTCACAATGTTACTTGTTACCAACACACGTGTGGTTTGGGTAAGACATCCGAAAATACTAAGTTTTGTGTATTCTTTTCTTCAACCCCTAACAAAACTGTTTCCCCATCCCTACGCGAAGAAACGGGTAAAGAAAGAATAACGCAGCTAAAAGTCAACGATAAGGTTTGCCTTCCCGTAGCTCACTACTTTGCAAAAATATCTATTTCCCCACCCGTCACTCCCACCCCCCTTCCTTCTCAACACTATTTAGTCGATCTAAGGCAGCGAAGTTCCAAAGCACAACTTGTTCCCTTTCCACTTCCTTTACAGGTTTTCTACTTTTCTCTAAGAGCCAAAGTAATTGTAATTATAATGGTATTTAGCTTTTTAAAATCTACTAGTAAATTACATTACAATTTTAGATAGAGTAAAATGTAATGAGTACATTACAATTGCTTTAAAAAAGTAATTGGCATTACAAATCACCATTACTTGTAATAATTACGCAACACTGGTACCTTTTGAGATTACAGAAGAAGTATATATTAGGTTGTCCATTAGGTCCGTGCGTATTTCGACCACTCTCGCATTAAAACGGTCCGGGTATTTCTCCGAATACCCATGTGCTCTTTTGTGTTCACAAAGAACCAAGTCTGGTGTCTCACTGACATTTAAACTACAGTTTGATCATTCTTGATGTGAATATAAAATTTCTATTCAACGTTGAAAGGTGAACGGTACCGCGTGAAATTATCGCCATTTTTGTGTTATAATTTCCACAAATGTCTCAACGCTTCGGAAACTACAAAAAAATCTGTAGTTTATCGTCCTGATACCCTAAAAGATCACGCGGTGCGGAAACGGTGTCCG